>RQTK01001374.1:28745-59556 GCA_003991915.1 Elysia chlorotica | reverse complement strand
CTACTACTACTACTACTACTACTACTACTACTACTACTACTACTACTACTACTACTACTACTACTACTACTACTACTACTACTACTATTACTGCTTCTGCTGCTGCTACTACTAAATATTACTGGATTTGCCAAATAACCATATTTATATAAAATTCATTGAAGAATATTTGTGTTTTATTAGCTTTGAAATTGTATTGAATAATAGAAAATAATGTCTTGGCATAAGATGAACAGTGGACAGCTTTGCCCACACCTGTATCTTTGTTGATATAATGATCTAACAACTTTTTTTTTTTACAGTAAACGTTTTTCTTTAAAAAAAAAACGTGCATTTGTATGAGAGATTCTCATAGAAAAAAAATAAATAAACCTATGAAAATAACACAAAATTATTGTCCTTGGCTGTCATATTATGATTCTTTTAAAACATTAACTATCATTTTTGAATTTTTACCGCGGTTTAATGTGTAAACGCACAAATCAGTGGATTAAAAATTAATTGGATGCAGAATGCTCAGCGAATTTTGTGTATAAAATGTCGGTTTGGCCTTCGTTTTTTTAAACTGTTAATGTATTGGTGCATTTGCAAAAGATCATTTAATGAAAACACAGTGATTTATCCAGTCGTTTTGAATTTTTTCTTTAAGAAAATACCCACGCGATTGGTAATTACAAGTTTTTGGCGTAAAAACCATCTGTTTCTCTGATTTTAACAATGTATGAGTTGTTAGACACCATTCACAATTTCGTGCTGTATAAAAAATAAAATAACAGCAACAACACCAACAACAACAACAACATCATCAACAACAACAACAACAACAAACACAAAAGCAGACAAGAAAAAAAGAGTCCCCGGCAGTGATGACAGAAACGCCTAGCATGTGGAGATCAACATGACCCTATCGCTATTTGCACAGAGCTATCATGAGATTATCTTCCAAAATTCTTACTTGAAAAAAAAAGAACAATAAGACATAAAATATAATGAGATTCGCTGCTCTTAACCCAATATTTCGAATAAAGAATACTGAACATTTTTTTTCTTTATTTTTAACAAAAATTTGGTTTGAAAGAAAATTTGCGCCTAAAGAATAAACTGTATGGGTAATTTTACTGACTAGGGTTTCTTTAGTTTCTGAAACTGAAAGAAAATTTTCAAGAAAAAATATTTTCTTTTTTAGTTTATAAACTTTCGCAGGTGCCTGTTGTCCCACGATCTTTTTCTTGTTATTTGTCTTTGTTTGTCTGTCCGTGTATCATTTCTGTTTATCACTCTCTCTCTCTCTCTCTTTGTCACGATGACTCTTTCTGACTGCCTCTTCTGACTGTCTTTTCTGACTGTCTCTCTTTGCATTTGTATGTCTCTTAGAGTCAACCTCTCTCTTAACTTATAATGCTATAACCTCCCATCCCTTTCTATCTGTCTCTCTTTGTCTCTATCTCTATGTAGCTCTTTTTCTTAATTTTTACAAAAATAATGCTGCATATTTTTCCATACTTACTTGAGAGCTCAATCTTAATGAAGTTGATTTCGTGACTTCAATAAGAAGATTTTTAATTTTCATTATTGGGGCATGCATCTCGTTAGTGGATACTTCGGGTTATTTTTGAAGATAAACGCTGGTAATTAGATGCGGGAATGCATTTGAAATAACATTAATCTATTTTTCCTCATTTGCTCGTAAATTTCAACCCGATTAGATACTCCTCAATATAAAAGAAAAACACCGATCGGCCATTGCAATCTTCGTTTGGACAAATCATGTAATTATCTTCATTCCTTGATTGGGTTTCATGAAAAGCGCCACGAAGAGTCAATAACTATGTTACATGAAGGGCAAAACATAACTGTAAATTCTTTAGAGAATCAGACATTGTCTATTTTTAACTTGGACAACATAATCGTATACATAAATTTTATAATCCTTTAACAGTGAAGAAAAAGCAAAATAATTAACGAAATAAAAATCATGATCACGATTGGAGTTTAAAAAAGTCCATGTTTTTAATGTAGAAACGGTTGGCTCAAGCAAGCTGCAAAGCTGTACTTTACAGAATAGAATGACAGTGGGGAGCGCAGGTCTGTAGTAGCTTGGTAGTAGATAGCAGGCCTGCCCAAGACGGTCCGAACTAATCAGTTCTGGGTCAGGAGCTACAAACAGTATCGGATGCGCCTGGATGCCAGGCCCAGCGCCACAGGGTGGTGTAAAGAATAACAAGAGTAGTCGGGAAAACTTAACGTAGGGATCTTTTGGGGCTCCTAATTAAAGACAACGAACCCCTTCTCCCGCCCATAAAAAAAAACAAAACAAAAACAACAACAACAACAACAAACAAAGAAAACAGACAAAAAAACCCACAAGAAACCAACAACAACAACAACAACAACAACAACAAAAAAACAGCCCCAAAACACACGAGATGTATCTCAGAAATCAACAAGGGACCATGAAAATATTTGCAGCTACATTCAGAGAACCCACCCACACACTCTTGATATCTTATTCCTCTCTTTCTCCCTGGCTATCTCTCTCTTTCTCCACCTCCCTTTTACTCTCTTTAGTCTGTCCGCATGTCAACCTCAATCCATTTAAATCGATTATAATGTCCATTTCAATTAACTAATTTTTTCTCAATTATTTCTTTATTTTTTTGTCCGTCTATATGTTTTTCCCTCAAGCATTTTTAATTCGATCTGTTGCCTTAAAGCTTTAAATCACTCTAGATTCGTTTTAAGTTGTTATCTATTTTCATTAGTTTAGCAGTTGTGTTGCTCTTAATTGGTCCTAAACGAAAATAATCATATTCTGTTGCTTCTTTATGAAATCACTTTGTTTGAGAATTAACGCCCTACGACGAAAGCTGTACATAACAACATTTGTAGCTTAATGACTTTTTGAATATAATTTTTACTGAGTGAATGTAAACTATACATATTTCCTTTCAAGGCAAATGTTAAGAAAAGGAAAAGCACAACAAAAAGCAGAGAACAGATAAACTTTTCTTGCTCCACTGTAACGATTAGAGATATTTCAAATACCATCTTGAAACCTCTAAAAACCGACTTCAAGGGATAAAACCCACACGCCTCCTGGTGATTTAGTATCTACGCTTTGTATTTTCCTCACTCACACAGAACCGGCTTCACCTGAGAGATAATATTCAATGTTTCCCGGATTTTACGGGAACTTAAGTGGTTCCACTTTTACCTTCAGAAGCTCATCATACCTAGGCGCGGCTGAGCTGAGAACTAATTGCTGTGAAATGGATGTTTGCAAACATCCTAGCCATTCGACACCCGGACTAGATAGTGTTCAACCCCTCACCACTCCCTCACCGACTGTTTCTCACATCTCACCAAAACTAACATTTCCTGAAGAAAACGCAGTTTTTCTTTTCGACGAAATACGCACGTTCTTACAAGAATGCTCCCCTTTGTTCATTCGAGCGTCAAACGCTTCTATGTGTTTTACTAATGGGTTCGTATTACAAAGGGTTATGTTCCAATAGATTCTCCTAGTGCGGAGGCCCTTCATACATCCTTGCGCTTTGTAGGCTTGTATTACTAGATAATAATAAATTCTATGAGTCGTAGGCACAACGTTGTGATATGCCTTTACAATTTAATTAGATTCGCTTCCCGTTAATTTTTAATCAAATCAACATGTTTTTGTGTATATAATTATGCAACCAATATTACCCGTTCTTCGAACAGGAGTTGATAGTCAGATTTCTGACCAAAAAAGCAACAAACTGAACCTGAAAAACAAAATTATTTGCGGATCCTATGACGGTTTTTCATGTGTAATAATTTCATTAACAATAATTATCCAGATTATACGGAATTGTTCCTGGTTTCGCCGCAAATCTTAAATGAGTTCCTACTTCCTGCTTTTATATATTACGAACGCCATATCATCTATGTGAATGGGAAACATTAATTAGTAAATTTGGTCACCTTCTTCTATTTTCCTCGAGAATTGGGTAACGGGTGTGATTGTGCTTTTACATTACTCCATTTCTTATTGCCAGCAGCCAGTCGACAGAGTGCAAAACGAGCGTGTCTCGCCTATTGAAATGGACCTAAAAAGGAATAATGAATGCAAGCAAGTTAATGTTTTGAAGTTTTTTCTATAAAAATATACCGACAGATTTAAAGATATTTTTCTAGAATATTCTTTCATGCTGAGATTGGTATGCGTACATCTTACTCTTACTGCTATTAAAAGGTTTCATCTGGGCCAATATAGATTTTATTATACCATGTATGCAAAACTGCGTTATAACCTTTGATTCTATTAACCCTATTGGGTTATATTACCTTTTAACCCACGCTAGTTAGAACATAAACTGAAGTAACAATATAATCGCAATGTCCTCCTTCATTGACACAATTATATCCTCGGCGCTAGCTCTGGGTTTCAAGGTTCAGGCGCGGAAAGCATTGTATTAGGATTACACTCAAAGCATTTTATTTGAGAAATTGGCGTTGAGAGTAAGATACCACTCAAACATTATTTTTGTTAAATTAACATATTAACACCTTCAGTGAATGCTAACAATTTGTATTCATTTCTTATCATCTTGATGTTTCACACGTTGCGCAATATATCTTGAATTTGTTTTGTTTTTTAGGAACGTTGGTTATCATTCACGGTTCATGAACAGGGCCGAGTAATTTTCTCCCAGCCTAGACTTCTATGATTTGGAGGCAATGCCCCTGTATATCACCAAGTGAACACACATACATGGTTGTACAAAACAAGAGTAACAGTGATAATTATACATTTCTAACCAACATTTAGTTTAGTTTGGACATATGATACATTGATTTTTTTATATTCTAAGAGTGCCACATAGATTTTATAGAGCTTAAATCTTTTTTGCAAAATTCTGATTTTGTCGTCTATTTTAACCTATTAAAAAAACAAAAGTATCAATAATTATGCAGTGGACTTCTTTCCATTCTAAACCGCGCTCGAGTATCAAAGCTAGATCAAGAATCTCGGTCCTGTCTCGAGACAAGATTATCGTCAATATTTAAAACCTGCCATTATCTATCTCTATAATCCCGCAGAGACGGTTCGTGTGGTCTTTTTTTAAACGAATAATAAATTATCAAGGCATTATTTAGTTGATTTTGGTTGTGAATATCAAATGCGAAAGCGCTATTGACTGATACTTCCTTTCACCTTTACGTCATTTCAGGATGACAGAGGCCTAATTTTATGTCTTTGATGCGTAAAGAAATGTAAAATTAAGAAACGAGAGTTAATGCGATTTTATCACTTGGACTGTATTATGGTTGTTTTCAACATAATAAAAATTTGACCAAAATCATTAATCATTGAGACTTATTCGATCGACAAAAAGAAAAGATAGGGAAAAAAGGCTACAGAATGCATTTATCATAACGATATAAATATGACCGTGTAAGGACTATGGTTTTAGTCTTTCTGCCCCCCCCCCTCCCCATTTTTTTCTTTAAGCGATAACGATAATATGCAGATAATAGAAAGAGACAAAATATAAATAGACGGATAAATGGTATAAATAACAAATGCTATGTTTGCGAATGAAAAGAGGAGACAGGGTGTATGCGTACGAGAAAAAGATAGGGATACAAACAGACAAATAATATTAGATAAAAAAGCAATTGACGAATAATCAGAGAGAGAGAGAGAGAGAGAGAGAGAGAGAGAGAGATAAAGAGAGAGAGAGAGAGTCCGCCAGATGTTTCCGTGATCTACCACACACTATTTAGCACGGACAAACAGGGCACAGATCTTGAACAGTGACATATCACGCTCGCTTTACAAGCCTTGCGATATCGCCCTCCATGGGTAACGCAATCTGCTCCAGTGTCCAATCATAGCTCTACCCTACACTTACGGAGTCAATGAGCACTCTAAAAACCGATGAATTTAGGGCGTGATTACGCCATTCCTTAACACTATGTGGATCACAAGACCCTTATCATACTACTACTGGAGCCCTGCATGATTGTTATTAATTTTCGACTTAGCTTAGATAAAAATAATACTAGCACTATAAAAAATTATTTCAGTTGGTTGTTTGATCTCACATCTCCTATGACCAGGAACTACTATATCTTGCGGACCAGTTCAATCTAATGTCTGACATATAATTTTTCCGTGTTATGAAGTTAAAACAGACTCAGCAGAAATACAAGGATTTCGGCCTCAGCCTTTCACGTTGGCCCGAACTGTATTGAACATATCTGCTTGATCATAATTTAATGCACAGACCCTCTAATATTTAGTGTTGTGCTTTCGCGACTGAACTCGCTTTAAAGAAGAGAACTATTGTTCATGGTTTTGCCGCAAATCTTAATAGGTCCATACTTCCTGCTTTTATATATTAGGAATGTTATATCATCTATATGAACAGGAAACTTTAAAGATTTTTTGGTCACTTTTCGCATGTTCCTCGAGAATTGTGTAATGGGTGCGACTTGTGCTCCACTTCTTAATTGCAGCCAATCTCCCGATCAGGAGGTCCGCATTTCGATCGAAACTAACTATTCATCAAAATGTATTTGTCCGATTTCGCCCTTTATTGGTTAAGTCGGTGTCAGTATAGGATGACTGACTCAGACAGGAGTCCAGGTCTCCTCGCCCTGTCTCGTGTGTGGCCGCACGTAAAATTGTCAAATGTCAGTCTTGGGACCAGGCCACAAAAAAATCTATAATAGTGTTGACGTTTCACGTTAAGCAACCAAGTCAACTCAACCTCTCCTCACTCCCCTCGCCCCAATAATGTGTCAGCATTTCAGTTTTGAAGATGCCACAGCTATTAATAATAATTATTCTAGCATGTGTTTTTACCTTTTAAAAAATCAATGTTCTTGGTTTGAGGGCCTTAGGAACCACGCACATATCTCAAATCATTTAAATTTGTCATGCAATCGGACCCAGAAGACTTTTTTGTACTTAGATGGAAAACTGAACATCATAATCATCATTTTTATGAGAAATTCAATGCACAGCTCTCAAAGAGCAATCCTCGATTACTCGATTCAAAGCTGGGAAAGCTGTCCAGTGTTAATATGTTTTGTGATGAAAAAACTAAGCTGAAACTGATTTAACCTAGTAATTAAATAGGTTTTTGTTCTATTGTGGTTTTAAGTTAATCGCATTGTATAGGATCAAGTTTATTAAAAAGAGACCAGAAGAGAGACAGGTAGAGAATGAGCAAGAGCGATAAAGAGAGAGAGAGAGAGAGAGAGAGAGAGAGAGAGAGAGAGAGAGAGAGAGAGAGAGAGAGAGAGAGAGAGAGAGAGAGAGAGAGAGAGAGAGAGAGAGAGAGAGAGAGAGAGAGAGAGAGAGAGAGGAGAGAGAGAGAGGAGAGAGACACATGCATAGAGAGAGAGACAGGCAGAGACAGAGACAGACGTACAGACAGGCAGGCAAACAATAATAGAGACAAAGAGTCAGAGAGGGAGAGATAGAAAAAGAGAGAAATAGATAGATAAAGAGAAAGCAACGCCTTTTTATCTCTAAGTCATTTACAGCGATTAATCATCATTGCAATGGCTTAAAAAGGAGGAGGTTACAATCATTAAGACGCCCGACTTGCCACGTATTTGGATACCACATTGGGCGTCTTAACGAACACACTCCCTCTACCTTGCCCATACTGCCCATAGTGTCCTTCATCTAACTTTGCATTGCACAATATTCTATTTTCTATTTTAATAGCAAATTGAGCTAAAATAAACTTTACAAAGCTTACCGACACTAATGAATCCGAAACCCTAAAATCTTTTCTGGGCAGTAAAGACTGGACCCCTTTTTTCATAAATTTTAACGGATTGCACATTTTAATTAAAAAAGAAATATGGATACCAGTTCTGTTATTTGCTAAATTTGAGAAATTGTTCACAAAGGGAAAACTGATGATTATGCGATGTTTTATTATTTTCCTCCGGGATATGATGAACCCATGAAACTGAGTGTGGCGCTTTGTTACGCTCTCCGATAATTTTCTTAAACAGTTCTTATTAGAGGATCATTAAAACCCGAGTCTTTCAAACTCTTGTTTGTCGGGCAAACTCTGCAAGACTGCTAATAACGCTTAGGAGACGAATGAAACACAATGGTTTACTGGAAAACAAGATTTCTAGGGTGTGCATTCAACTAGATTTTCCTAAAATTATGCAAACGCGATCTTCTATATCCAACCTTTGGTCTTATGAATGAACATTATCATCGTGTCTGCGTTCAGCGGTATGTGCTTGCGCAAGAAATAACGAGATATCTTTTTTGTCCTTAATTCAATCCTCGAATGAAGTTTTCACGAAAGAGAGACACATTATAGCGCTCTCGCATTATCACTCAGGGGGTCTGTTGTTGTTCAGAAAATGCATCCGTCCGAATGAAATTTATAATGGAATTGAACAGAAAAGAATCAAAATAAAAAGACAGGGTTTAAACAAAAATACAAAAGATCTTATTTCGGTAAACTTTTCATGATGTTCAATCATGATGATAATTATTCATCTTGTTTTTTCATTGCTTTTTTACAATTATCATGCGAAGATGTTTTTTTTAAAAAAGAATTATGAGTTGTTATTCTGGGTATATGTTTCTCTTTTTGTGATTTTCGTTTTTCTTCCAAAATGTATGCTCATTAGTAAGCTTTGGGTTTATGGAAACGGACAACTTGTAGGTTGAAGCTTTCCCCTCTTCAAGGTACAAATGAACTCAGAGGAATGAAAGATAACAGAGAGATATATACCAATGTCTGGAGGTGCCAATTTGTTGCATAGTCTTTATATGGCAAATGTTGACGTAGCAATTTAACAAAAATTTAAATAAATTAGTGTTTTCAAATACTGATTGTTTTGCACACTTCTTTAACAATCGATACCCTTAGAAGATAATAAAGGCTACTGTTCTATTGCCAAACACGGTATTTTTTCTTGACACGAAGAAGACGCGCAGCTTGTTAAAAAAAGAGACATCTTAAGTAAATTGAAATGCAATTTGGGTAAAAAAAATAGAACAGCGCAAACTAACATGACTGTACCATGAAAAAGATACTTTCCAAACAACAATATTGCCACACTCATGCCTCAGTTATGAATTATGAAATCTAGGAGTCGTAAATACAAAGTCACGGTAGCTTACAACTAATCTTAAGTCTTCTAATTCGCATAATTATTTCATAGGAGTCGTAAGCTTACAAAAGCGTTGTACCAGAGACTATAGAAACTATAGAGACTATATAAACACTGAAAGATCTTACAGTGCTATTGGTGCGGTGAGTAAGCGTGACGTGTGCTCACTCAATCATGGCGGTTGACAAAATGTTTTTACTTATTATCTTGACACACATAATTGTTCACGATCTTTCCCGTTTAACCACTCACTATTTCACACTCGGGGGGTCGGTGGTCTAGGGGTAGAACATCGGCTTCCGACGCAAAAGGTCCCGAGTTCTAATCCTGGCTGGTGCGTTCCCTACTGTTTGGGTCGGTGTCAGCAATATGTGACCGACTGAGACAGGAGTCATGGTATCCCCGCCCTGTCTCGTGTGTGGCAGCACATAAAATTGTCAGACGTCCGTCTTGGGGCCCGTCCACAATATAGTCTAAATAGTGCTGCTGTTGGACGTTAAACCAACCCAACCCCCCTCCCCCCATTTCACACTCTCAGATTGTACTAACGATACCTCGATCCAGATGACCTAAAAGCGCAAATGTACGTCCATTGAGTTATTCCCATATTCGCCTAGACTAGATCTAAGCGACGGCCTTTTGGAGAAGTCCAATTCCCCGTCGTGCCCTCTCCTGCCATGGCCGGTGGTCACGCGACGTCAGTGTTGGTGAAGGACCTATCCCAGCATATCATGGCCTATCACGGCCTGGCCGTTTCTGCTCTGAAGGATCTCCCCGAGCCGCACGACAATACTGGCCGAGCAAAATGATGAGAGATGGCTCACGATGGTCACTTCTATTCGGTCACGGTACCCCACTATAATGCATGTTTTGCGATGAACATGACGAATACGGATGGCGTATTCATCTCTCTTCATGTTTGTACTGTAGAAAGTTTAATATTTCCGACATGTCCTATGTTAAATAACACATGTTTGATTCATTGCCAGTAAGTGCAAGACAATAACGGTGTTATACATTATTTCGAATAGTTTTATCAAGATAATAAAAGATATGGCGTATTTTTTTTTCTTTGAATTAATTGTAAATGCTTAACGTTCATTTGCTCGAGTAGTGCTATGAAATAAAAGCAGAGGACATAATAAGTTTACTTTCCTTCCGTCTCAGGCTCTTCTAAGTGATGTCTTTAACCCAAGCCGTCCATTCTCTGTATTAAAGTACTAGTGATTACCAAGATTATAGTCACTCGGATATTTTAAATATCCCTTCATAACAAGATGAAGCGGAAAACGGCCATAATCAGTTCTACACGTTTTTTTTATCCTAAATCGCAAATCTACGTACTTTTAAAACGATTATCCATTAAGCTTTTCCGTTCACCCGAGCAATGTTATTGACATAAAAAAAACACATCCCAAGAAAACAACGGTCTACTTAATATCAACTCAAAGACATCGTTTTCACTTATTGAGGACGAAAACAACAGGATATACCAAAATCTTACCCAAAGTGAGCGTTTTAAAATATCCAATGTCAATTTATCACGTCAAATAAAAGCAATTTTTTTTTTAAATATAAAAAATTCTTCAAAATTCTAACGACAATCTTACTTTTTTTCTCGTTCGCCACCGGTAAAACATTCAAAAATTGTTCTAGATAAAACCACTGAGGAGCAGGTAGTTTCAAAAGCTGTAGTATTTTTACAACTATATTTTGAGTCATAATACGTTCGGCTTATAATTTTCATCTCGGAAAAAAATTAGATGAATTTGACCAAGTTTTATGAATAAAATTTAGATTCTATAGCATTATCAAATTTCTTAGGTTGTTAAAACTGTAAGATAAAATTGCATCTTAAATTTATTTACATGTTCTGGATTCTCTAAAGATCTTATAATATGAAGACAGGGCACTTATTGCTGAGATTCGCACTTCTGTTGTCCTGCTTGCCAATCCAGAGAGCTACTGACTGGGCCTTCTTGCGCCGTAATTCTCGATATATTTTCACCTGCTTTGACGTCTCTGATAGTCTAGTTTCTCATGTTTACCATGCATATCAGGAGTCATGGTATCCCCGCCCTGTCTCGTGTGTGGCAGCACATAAAATTGTCAGACGTCCGTCTTGGGGCCCGTCCACAATATAGTCTAAATAGTGCTGCTGTTGGACGTTAAACCAACCCAACCCCCCTCCCCCCATTTCACACTCTCAGATTGTACTAACGATACCTCGATCCAGATGACCTAAAAGCGCAAATGTACGTCCATTGAGTTATTCCCATATTCGCCTAGACTAGATCTAAGCGACGGCCTTTTGGAGAAGTCCAATTCCCCGTCGTGCCCTCTCCTGCCATGGCCGGTGGTCACGCGACGTCAGCGTTGATGAAGTGCCTATCACAGCCTATTACAGCCTATCACAGCCTATCACGGCCTATCACGGCCTGGCCGTTTCTGCTCTGAAGGATCTCCCCGAGCCGCACGACAATACTGGCCGAGCAAAATGATGAGAGATGGCTCACGATGGTCACTTCTGTTCGGTCACGGTACCCCTTCTTGCACGGTACTTCCGTCTCAGGCTCGTTTAAGTGCTGTCGTTAATCCAAGCCGTCCATTCTCTGTACCAAAATACTATTGATTACCAAGATTATAGTCACTCGGATATTTTAAATATCCCTTCATAACAATCAGTTCTCAAGTTTTTTTTTCTCCTAAATTGCAAATCGACGTACTTTTAAAACGATTATCCATTAAGTTTTTCTGTTCACCCGAGCAATGTTGTTGACATAAAAAAACACACCCCAAGAAAACAACGGTCTACTTAATATCAACTCAAAGACATCGTTTTCACTTATTGAGGACGAAAACAACTGGATATAGCCGAATCTTACCCAAAGTGAGCGTTTTAAAATATCCAATGTCAATTTATCACGTCAAATAAAAGCAATTTCCTTAAAAAAAAAAGTATAAACATCTCTTCAAAATACTAACGGCAATCTTACTTTTTTTCTCGTCCGCCACCGGTGAAACATCCAATAATTGTTCTAGATAAAACCACTGAGGAGCAGATAGTTCCAAAAGCTGTAGTATTTGTACAACTACATCTGGAGTGATAATACGTTCGGCTCATAATTTTTATCGCGGAAAAAAAAATTAGATGAATTTGACCAAGTTTTATGAATATAATTTATATTCTATAGCATTATAAAATTTATTAGGTTGTTACAACTGTAAGATAAAATTACATCTTTAATTTATTTACGTGTTCTAGATTTTTCTAAAGATCTTATAATATGAAGACAGGGCACTTATTGCTGAGATTCGCACCTCTGTTGTCCTGCTTGCCAGTCCAGAGAACTACTGACTGGACCTTCTTGCGCCGTTATTCTCTATATATTTTCGACTGCTTTGACGTCTCTGATAATCTGGTTTCTCCTCTTTACCATGCATACCTCCATTCCATCTCATTTATTCAATGTTTGACTTTCTCTCTTCCTCGATGACCCTTTTTCATTTTTAGCTTCATCTGTCTACCTATGCCTCGAGAATAAATTGTTTTTGTCTTAGTCTTTTTATTGTTTCTAATAACAGGAGCTCTTTATTTTAAAGAGTGACAATTGTCTTTCATTATAAAATCAATTAAAAGATTAAAAAATTCTGATTTACACGATAATGTAAACAAGTATTAATTTTCGACTATTGTGCTAAAGCTTTAGATAAAATTTCCAATAATGTTCCCATGTGCCTTTCCGAAATCAGATACAGCTCTAGACATGCAATATTGGATATTAAAATGCACCCTATCTTTTTATATGACGCGAAAAAGAAAAGAATACAGAGAAAAACTGTTTGAAAACACAAAAATCTATGCGAAATTCAAATTGTATGAATCATCAGATTTGCCAAAAAAAGTTGTTTCACTTTTTTGGAAGGGATCAAAGATGTTCAACCAGCAGAAACGATAATATGCTAATTGATGTTAATTCTAAAAAAACTAATGTTCCGTTTGTGCACTTTTTGTCCCCCTTCGAGGGCTCGAACAAGGCATGGAGATTTGTATTTCTCACTCGTTTTGTTTAATCAGCTAGCGTAACCCTAAATTAGAGTTAAAGGGCCGAAAACAGAACGTTGTGTAAGCTTACGTCTCGTCTTAAGATATGTGGTTAAAAAGGCTTACGAGAAGTTTTATGCTACCAAGACGTTGTACTTACCACCCCATGGTTTCTAACGACATCCCGATAGTCTAGATGGATTCACACTCCTAATTGGGGCTTCTGGGCGAAGTACGAAGCTTACGAAATCAAACGCGTTGGACATTTCCACCGCCCACGCAAGTGTTGTTTGAAAATCCTTCCCCTCATTAAAAACAATACCGAAGTGTCGATCGGGACAACAAACCGATGTTGCTGAAGTCGCAGTTAAGCAATGCAAAGAAGATCTACATTAGTCTGCTCATCCTAAGTTAGGATTATTCCTATATTTTTAAAATATCGGTTCCCCCCTCCCCCTGCTACACTGTCGGTTGAAGCCGGAATATTAAAAAAAAGCGTCAGCCCACGATCTTCTGAGAAAATTCCTAATACGCGGTAAGAAAAGAACAAACACTCTAGAGCGACTGGCTGAGACATTTCCCGGTGGATGTGTTACACAAGGTTTAAAATGATCTAACTCTAGTTGGTGAAATAGTAAAAAAAACACTGAATGAGCAATCCGATAAAGATAAAGGTGTGGGTTCGAATACTGGACAATGGCAAACTGTAATTGCAGTCAACCTGTGAGTCAAGCACTGTGTGTGCACGACAACCTTTGGAGTATCGAGATGTAAGGACCGAAACAATCACAATAAGAATGTTTCTTCTCTGAAAACTCTGCAGTCTACCTCAGCGAGTTTCTACACACAATATCGTCATTACTTCAAAACAACAATCCCAATTAAAATTAGTTTCATTAATGCAGGCCTTCTGTTATATTCTCTTGCCAAGTAGATAAATGATCATACAGAAAAAGAAAGACACGAGAAATAAAGTCAGTCGTTCTTTTTCAAGTCTGAGTGAGCAGAATTAATTTAAGGCATATTCAAAACAAAATGTTTTGGAAGACAGCTCTATGAAGCTTTTTTAGAGTACGGTACGCTGCTAACCGGACCGGAAACAAAAATGCCAGAATCTTCAACTTGATGAAGGCGGGCATACACCAAAGAAGAAAAAGAAGAAGAAGAAGAAGAAGAAGAAGAAGAAGAAGAAGAAGACTGTCAACCTCCTTGTCAAGTTCGGAAAACGATATAACTGTTGTCATGTCGAGATATCATTTTACATTAATAGAAAGATTTAAAGACCTGTAGCAGCAAATCATGTCATCAAACTCATTAATTTTGTAATCCCTAACTTTTTATTCAATTGAGACTAAATTGTTCAATACAATTTAAAATAGTTGCTACATGTTATAATATTTATATTTTTCTATTAATTTATTGATCTTGTACAACTATTACAATTAAATTGGTTTGTTTTAGTACTTCTGTTTTTTTCGAACTCTTATAATTACTTCACATTTTTTTTTCCATAGCCATAAAAGACCTTGCAGTGTGCCCACACACTTTTTTGACTTTACAAAAGATAGTGATAAAGCACACATTGTACTGATAGGTTAGCAGTTTTGTGCAAAGACTGTGCATATTCAAGAAAAACTATCCAAGACTGATTAATAATAATAACAAAAAAAATTCTATCGATGCCATCATTTGTCTTTTTCACCTCCTCTTTGGAGGGAAATCATGGTATCTCCGCCCTGTCTCGTGTGTAGCAGCACATAACGATTGTTTGTCAGACGTCAGTTTAAGGGCCTGTCTAAAATATATCCTGTATAGTGATGACGTTGGATGTTAAACCAACTCAACTCACTACAACTACAATTGAAAAAAGAAGCCAACTGGTGAACCATCTGGCACGAAAGGATGTCTGGCCTAAGATTTTTTGGAGTGACTTGGGTTACATGTATGAGAAATCATTGTCCCTATCACCATCACCACTATTACACCAACTACTTCCTTCCAGCCTCGCATCAATCGTTCAAGCAAAATGCCGCAGTAGTTTCATTGAATATGCGATCACATTATAATTAGATACATAGTTTATTCTGTTCCCTGCTTTTTTCTCAATGTTTTGCACTATAATAATTATTATTATGGACTATGACCAGACATGCATGTTAAGTTGTGACACCCATAAAATTCTCGCAAAGAAACTGGTACAGAGAAGAATTATCTTTCATCCTGTTCATTCTTTTTATCAACAAAAGATGGAAAAATCGAACGAGCAAACTACTCCCGAAAGCATATCACATGTATCTTTCTCTCATGACGAGATATGCATTGCAATATCTGAAGCCCCTTGCGGGGAGCTAGTGCACTGGGCTCCTGTGCTCCCTGTCCATGAAATGTCCCACGCCCGTCTAGCCAGGGGGGACTGTGAAACGAAAGCTTTATCAATGAGTATCGATTCTCCAGAGGTAGGCTTGCCATACATGCCACCAGTGGATGGAACATTTTTTTTCCTCTAGTTTTTCAGCCCAAAGCTATCGCCTTAATCTCGCCACTGCAGTGAAGGCTGATGGAGATAAATCTATCGACGCTCAGGCCCCTAAGTCTGGTATCATTTATCCATTTTTTAGGTTCCGCTCTAATCCTATTATAGATTCTCTTTGTTGGAAAAAACAACAACGAAAAAGTGGGTGAAACTCCCTCCAAATATGGACTATGATAAATTACATCATGCAGACAAAACAAAAAACAAAACAAAAAACGTTGGCGTGTAAGAGAATTCGTGGTCAGAATAAAGCTCCTCGTTCTTGGCATAGAAAGAAGGATCGATGCTTTAAGCTTGTCGGCTTCTTTTTGTCAAGTGCTTAGGTAAATAACAGTACATGGGTTTAATGGTTTTCGAACAATTTAGCGAAACACCAAGTTCCAACATTTTGTGTTAAAAGTCGAAGGGGGCAGGCTCAAGTGGCTGCAAGTAACATTTTGTCTCAAGGAATAAAAAGGGGATGTGGGTAAAATATCAATAACCACTGGAACAAAGACCAAATTAGTTTAATTTAACTTTGAAAAAATAATGACTGAAAAAACGTTAAAATACAGTTCGAGTCCGATAGACGCTTGAATAATAATGCTATAATAGCCGACACTTGTCCACGGAAAAAGGACAGCGCTTCATATTTATGGAGATATTAATTTTTGGATCAACGCAAACGGGAAATTTATCTTTTACAGATGCAAAATAATTGTAAGGGTTTATACACTATTTTTCTGTGGAAAAAAATTGGCTTAAACGTGTTATTTCATTATTTTCTGAGAATGCTTGCCTTAGTGGCATACAAATTTATTCATGGATGTGGCCGATCTAAGTGATATATTAAATCTTTTGCATTATAAAATAAATTTGTTTCGGGGAAATTTTTACTTTGTAAATGTATAAGAGAAACGCTAATTGTATTTTTCTAATTGAAGCTAAGAAACAAATAAGCAATACATTTAACAAATGACTATTTAACAGTATACAACATGTTTATAATATTTCAAAATAATAATCAAGGGATGATTCTGTGAAGAATCAGCACTTTATATGATTCTCTTTTACTTGAAAGATTGAAGGAAGGCCAGGTTAAAATAAAGTTAGTGTTATCACTTGAATATTGGCAGTCATATAAAATATTCTAAGTATACGCAACAAAGATGTTCTGTCTCTTTGTCACTGTTTCGGACTCTCTATCTCTCCCTGTATCTCTGACTCTGTCTGTCCGTGTGTATGTCTCTCTCAGTTTTTCTCTCCCTGTCACTCCGTGACTCTCTTAGAATCTCTGTCTCTCTCAGTCTCTCTCTGTCTTTGTCCATGTATCTCTCAGCCTTTCTATCTCTCTTTTTTCTCTCCCCCATACCCCCTCCTCTCTCTCTCTCTCTCTCTCTCTCTCTCTCTCTCTCTCTCTCCTTTCGCAATCATTTTCCAGTTACTATGCTAGACATCAACATTGTCGTGAACGGCTTGTTTATAATGCAAATCTTTAAAAAAAAAGATATTATGGCTAGAAATTAGAAATACAAATATCTATGGTAATTTTTGTTCAAATCAATAAAACAATGCTATGATTCATTTTAAAACAAAACTTCAAGCGCACAAAGAAACCACTAAAGCTAGTTCGTTTGGTTTTTTTAGATTGATTATTACAAAAGTTTTGTTAGCTTGAGAACAATCTTTGATTTCCTGTTGTGATAATAAGAAACACAATTTTTAAAAATTCTTGTAAAAAAAATCCGCATTAATTTTAATTTAAAACCTGCTGCTCAAACTGTATGGAATTTCTTCAATCTTGGAGCATTAGTTCTATTGAGATAGCTTGTACAGTTTTAAACCCTGTTAATCAATTCAAAACGATTGATCTATCACATTATTGTTACGGCGAGTTGGAAGCTGCCGCGACATTGTATTTACGACCCAAGGAAAACGAAGTCCCGTAGCCACACCTAAGGACGACTTTGTGCGCGCAACCAGCATAGGGCTGTTTTTACTTAATGCAATCATCTTCTACAAACAAGCTGCTTTAGTACATGCCCCTTTTTCTAAACAGGTGGTTAATTTCTTTCATTATTTAACAAGTAAGGTAAAAAGGGTCCCTTTAGAAACAGATAACTAGCCTTGAGCCTGGACTCCCTCCGACACTCATTAAACCTTTGAAATCGTACAGCTTTTTAATTTCTTTCATCTTTTATTAGATTACCGAAACCTTGTAAAATTCATTTAATAAAATTGTAGTTGATCGATCATTTCTCGAGGCGATAAGATATTCAAAAGAAAAATTATATAATCGTTTTGAAAGTAAAACAACAACACACCTTCCCACTCTTTGCAATCAGTTGTTCTATACAGTCCTTTAAGTACCTTAGGGCGCAAATACTCATTACATTTTCATTTGCGGCTCTTCTGTAGCTCTGTAATTCTCAATCTGAAGACTCAAGTTTGAATTGATTTCTGATCGAAAAAGCGTGTTTCGTCTATGGCTGATTGCGTTGAACAATTCAAGGGGTGACGGGTAGTGTTAATCCATTATGGGGGTCACAATCAATGTTTAAACAAGAATCTAAAAGACAGTTCGTCCTGTAGTAAACAAATGTTTCCTCGCTCGCTATATAAAAGACTATGTTGAATTATAATCACATGACAAGAAAATCACATCACTAACAAACAAAAATAAAAACAATTAAAAAAAATAAACGACAGCAACAAAAAAAAACAACAATAAAAAACAATAACACGCAAACAATCTTTCATTAAATTCTTAAATTCGTTCCTTTCTCCGACGGTCAAATTATTTTCCTGACTCATAGTGTTAAATTGACCACACAAAAAAAAAAAACTCAAATTCATCAACGTAAACATTACATTAAAGAATGGGCATCATTATTTCAACAAACTTAGCACGTTTATTTGATTTTTGTATAACTAACTGTAACAAGAATGTGGGTTCCAGAAAAGGAGAAAAAAAACTTAACTTAAAAAAGAATGTTCGCAGCGAGAGAATAGGCAAGCAGAGCATCACTGATAGACAAAATGAGGAGAAATGTTTAATATCCTCTTTATTTTGACGCTTTATTGAATTAGTAAACAAATTCTTAATGATAACAAAAGGCAGAGTTTTTTTTGTATATTCTGTTTATCAAGATTAGTATTTGTGTTTGGAAAATATAACCATTTCGCAATCCTATTTTCTTTTTTTTTTAATCACAAAAGTCCTAAAAATATAAATAAATACATTCATGATAAAAAGACGTTTTAACGTAGCATATTAAAAATGAACTACAGCAACATGCAGGTACATCAACTGAGTCGGGATGTGATTAGTGATGACGAAAACATGGAAAATTTTAACACTTACGAATATTAGATATTTGCATGGTAGGGTAACTGTTTTAAAGACCGCGACACTGACTTAGTTTGATGCATTTGGAAGACATAATTATCACAAATAACGAGCTCATCTCGAAATAATAATTCCCGCTACTTAGAATAAGTCCCAACAGTACTAATCTCTGTAATGTTTTGTGTCATATCGTAGGGTCAGTTTTGGGACATGACTTTGGAATCACCTCCAAACCTGTTATTTATAGGCAACTGACTTCTGCTTTCGCTTTTGCTTTTACTTTTTTATTGAGCTTCTTGCTGCTTTTGTTGTGGTTTTTTTTCATTTTTTTTCGGGGGTGGGGGGGTCTTCGTTTTAATACCTAAGATACTGTTCTTTAGTACTTTTTATTTACGCTTCTCTTTCTTGTCATTTTTCTATTTGTCTCCTTTGTTCTATTTGTTTACTTTTTCTCTTCTCCTTCCCTATAACTGAGTACATTTTATGTAAGGCTATTCTACTTTCTCATAGGGTTGATGTTTATTGTCTAACGGACAAGTACCCAGCGCTGAACAATGCAGACTTGGGCTCTACAAGTGGTGCCTTGCTACTGAATGGGACGTCAAGAGAAATTGAAATTGATCTGTCGTAGTAGTATCGTAGTCCTGTGGTAGCACTGATTGCCATAGAAGTTTCATAATACTATCGTAGTACTGTCTTAGGACTGTCGTAGCGTTGCTGAAGTATTGTCTTAGTAAATGCTTTAGTATTGTCTTAGCACTGTCGTAGCAATGTAGTAGCACTGTCTTAGTGCTGTCGTAGCACTGTAGTGGTACTGTCTTAGTACTGTCGTAGTATTATCATAGCACTGTCTTAGTATTGTCTTACCAATGTCGTAGCACTGTAGCAGGACTGTCTTAGCACCGCGTAGTACTGTCTTAGTAATGTCTTAGTACTGTCGTAGTATTATCGTAGCACTGTCTTAGCACTGTCTTAGTATTGTCTTAGTATTGTCGTAGTGCTGTCGTAGTAGTGTCATAGTTCTATCTTAGTACTGTCATAGTTCTGTCGTAGTATTGACGTAGCACTGTCGTAGCATATGTCTTAGCAATGTCGTATTACTGTCGTAGCATTATCTTAGTACTATCGTAGCACTGTCGTAGTATTATCGTAGCATTGTCTTAGTACTGTCGTAGTACTGTCATAGTTCTGTCGTAGTATTATCGTAGCACTGTCGTAGCCCATGTCTTAGTACTGTCTTAATACTGTCGTAGAACTGTAGCAGTACTGTCTTAGTAGTGTCGTAGCATTGTCTTAGTACTGTCGTGGCACTGTCGCAGTACTGTTTTAGTTCTGTCTTAGTACTGTCGTAGCATTGAATTGAATGTCTCGATGCTGTAATTGCCTTGCACAGCGGGAGGAGGGGGAGGTGAAGAGGACTGCCTTTGATCTTACTCCCAGAAGGGCCGTGGTTCGAAACTCACGATCGGTAAAAATTGTAATTGTTGGATTTTTTTCATCTACTGCTTGGGTACGTTCGTGTTAGCATAATGTGATCGACTAACATATAAATGTCTCTCTGTGATAGCACAAACAATTTACTCAGTCTTGGGACCCGGCCGCAATAAATCTATTATAGCGCTGACCTTCGACGCCAAAGAACAAACTGAAACAAACCCAAATCTGTCTTATACGGGAATTCAATACAAATTCTACAGCCCATATAGTATCAGCCTCGCGTTACGGGGAACAAAGAGAAACTGAAGAACGCTGCAAAGGGCAAATAAGCTAAATTTGGGGACAGTTCTCACGACTAACGTCTGACGTTTTGCCACACAGAGAAAAAGTACGGGAATACTAGAAATCCTGCCTCAGCCAGTCATATTATACTTAGGCTGACCTAACAGGGAACAAAATCCTATGAAAAATAATACTCTCTGCCACTTATGTCGTCTATTATATAATACAATCTTAAACAAACATAGCCAAAGAAACGATACATTCAGAGGCATTAATTCCACATTGATCTATATTTACCTATCAAAATATCCTTTTTGATAGGCTTCATTAGGTTATCAGTTATTGTCGCCATCATAGCAAGGCCTGAATATCACAAACCACCCCTCAACAATCACTGCAGTTGGCTATTACTCACGCCCTGTCAAAGAGATGAAAAAAACTCTGCCACGAAGTGAGGTGAATTGGTGCAAGTGATAGAGTTTGCTATTTTACTGTATTTGAAACCGACAAGTAGTAGATGCTTATAAAGCTGGTTTTGCAAAGTAATCGGGATCTAACCGTCAACATGATTTATTCATCCGCCAATAAGGCAACCAAAGCCTGCATTATCCAGTTAGACACCAAACTATGAGTGCAACAAAAAAAGACCTGAAAATGGTGCTCAGCAGAGACACAGCACTGATATACCATACAGTTAGTCTTAACACAACTGAAGACTTAGAAAAGATCACTGAATTTGCCCAGAACAGGAAAATGTGGAGATGACTGATATCACAGAGAGAAAAAAGCTGCCCAGATATCGCAGACAAGTAACTGGGATACGATATGGCCTTAAGTCAGTCAGTAAGTCAGCTTAAGTTTTGGATTAAATTAACTGCGTAACTGTATTTTTATTAAGATTAAAACTTGCCGCACTACATAAACTGGTGATTCCGTACTTTTAGTAGGCCCTAAAAGGATTGCCTACGTGGTCATGAGTTGTGTGTAGGTGTAGGCGAGGAGTCCAGAAGAGACACATCGCTGTTGAGAGTTTAGACGTGCGTCCGGATTTAACCGCGCAGGGCTTCTTCTTCTTCTTCTTCTTCTTCTTCTTCTTCTTCTTCTTCTTCTTCTTCTTCTTCTTCTTCTTCTTCTTCTTCTTCTTCTTCTTCTTCTTCTTCTTCTTCTTCATGTTTTGAAATAGAGTAACGTATGTTGACAGTGCTTAGATATTACGTTAAGTCACCAAAGTCCCCTTTACACTATACCGTTATCGGTGATCCTCACCGTTTTATTATATTTACTCATTTACTTCTCACTACAACTTCCCCCCCCTCTCTCTCTCTCTCTCTCTCTCTCTCTCTCTCTCTCTCTCTTTCTCTTTTTTACCATCTTCCTTTCTCACTTTCTCTCTTTCTCTCTTTATTAAATTATATTTCCCTCTATCTGTCTCGGTTTTTCTCTACCTTTATCTTTGTATAACTTTGCCAATCCCTCTTTCTCTTCATCTTATGTTTGCCTGTCTGCCTGTCTGTCTGTTTGTCTGTCTGTCTGTCTGTCTGTCTGTCTGTTTCTCTCCTTTTCTCTCTCTCCCTCTCACACTAGCCGCTTACCGAGGGCGCTAGGGGAGATAACCCGACTGGCTAAGTACATAGATCTGGTCATCAAAGGCGGCGACTATAAGGTTAGCTCATTCCCCTCCACATCCTTATAGAATTATGTTGGCGACGATGACCAGTCCGCGTGGACACAAGAGGACCCCGATCGTGTCTCTGGATCATCCAGTTTCCATGACAGCTTATTCGATTTGATGAGCGGTTCTGATGGCGAGCTCAAGTAAAAACTTGAGAGATCTGAAGGAACTGACAGGGTTAAAGAGTAGCAAGTATATATGTAGATTGTTAAGTAGATGGATAGTAAATAGATAGATAGAGAGATAGATGGATAGATAGATGGGTCGTACGATTAATAGTTAATATATATGTAATAAGGTAGGCAGATAGGTAGTAGATAGGTAGGTAGTTAGATATAAATTATAAGATTAGAAATGAAGGTTAGATAGGTAGATAGAATGGTAAAAAAATAAATAGATTGATAGATGGCTAGATAGATAGATAAATAGACATTATGTTCTTGTATTTATGTGTATACATATACAGGATTTCCTGTCTTTTCTTTAGGCCTTTTTTGGTTAAATACTTTCTGCTTAAACTTTTTTACGATGGTGAGTAAGGCCTTTTTTTTTTAAGTATTTGTCAAGGCTTGGAACGCTGCATGTTTTATTTGTATCATTACCATTTATCACTGCTTTATGTGTAGCTGTTATTGTTTGGTGAGCTAACTAAATCTAGAACATACAGCATAATCAAATACTTCTAGGTAAGATCACATTCCTTATAATGCCTAGCTGTGAGCAGAGCTCCGAACGCTTATTAATCTTAATAGCGCTTTTTGGAAGTAAAAATTCTCTCCCAATGTATAGATTTGAACGTTTATTTGACCAAATGAGAAAATCCCGAATTGGTGTCATTCTCTAAACTGAGACTTAAAGAATAAAACTAAAGTGGCGATCTTTGATAAAACATAGCATTCACAAATCCAACAATTTAAAACGGTTAGCAATATTCTTTTTTTTATATGCATATCAATGATTCTTCATGGGTGATCGCAGCGACAAAAGGTGTCCTGCGATTTTAACTCAAAGCTAAAATTAAACAATAAGTTTAATGGAAAAATACTTCTTTGCAACGCCTTTTGTCTTATGACAGTGTGACAACGATTTTAATATTTCCTGTCTGTTGTATAAATTATTAAAATAAAGTAAAATTTGTACCTCGTAGACCATCTGAATGACATAGATAAAAGTGTTAACCAAAAAATATATATTTTGTCAAAGCTGTTAAAACATTCTGCTTGAGTAGTAGTGAAGTGATTTATTTGTTTAAATGAAAGTCATAATGAAAATGAAAGGATAATGTGTGCCAAAGGTGAACGGCGTCGTTTTCAAACTCAAACGTAGTAACTGGATATATACAGCTCGGGGTTAGTAGCATTAATTCACGTAAAGTTAACCCATTATTTTGCTCTACTTTGTTTGAAGAATAATTACTGTCCATGGCTCTGTAGATCCTAGCAACCTAAAAAAAACTGTTCGACTTCGACCGCAGTTAATGATGGTTTCAACCATGATAGTAACATCAGGTGCAGTTCAAAGCCTACGAATTTTGAATTTGTTTCGCACAGTCACATTGATTTTCAAGGCCTTGGACAAATCTTGGAACTGTAGCATGTAAGCGAAAAAATAACAAGTAAGACAACATAATACGTGGTCTAGATCTATGGTGTGAGACCTATTTTATACGGCAACAACTTATTACTGAGGTTCAAAAAAACATAAATTTAACTATAAATTAGAACATGCACAGGTCGCAATAGAATTGGAAAAAAGCATGACGTGCATTGATGCTTTAAAAAAAAAGCAAATACACAATACAAGTAATATTAGTACTGAAACTACAATATTAAAAGTCGCATTATATTAATAATGATACATAATAAGCTTAAATGTAATGCCACTGGATAATCTAGACCACAGTTAAAAAGGTTACACGTCATTATCAAAGACGCAGCAATGTACGTAACCGGTAGGCATACTTATTTTTTCATATAGATTGTTGAATATATCTGCATTGCTCTCTACAACCCCTGGGGGACTTGACAAGTTGGTCTGAACAGTTAAAAAGTAGAGCAAAAAGAAAGGCCTGCTGTTGAAATTTGAGAAAACTAAAATTATTAACATCGGCATGTGCAGCTTTGTTGGAAAAAAATGTAATTAAAGGAAATAATTAGCTTTAAAAGAATAAATTATTTTCGAAATTTTCAGATTAATTTGAGCTTTCTATCTTATGAAACCTTTAAACATAAAATGAAACATTCACGGAAGCACTTCATCAGCCAATTGGAATAAAATGATATAATAAAATTTCTATTCAGGAGAATATAAGCCCTGGGGCTCTCTAACATGTAGTTTGTGATCTTTCCAGAGGAAGAAAGTAATAATATTCTGTTTTCGTCGCTGCAATTTGAAACCAAATACTCAGGTCTACTAGTGGATGTAGTTCAAGGTACAGTTGCGTCCGAACGTGAGTTGATTTGAGTTAAATTGAGTTGAGTTTACGTCCAACGTAAGCACTATAAAGGGTATATTGAGACGGGCCCCATGACTGACGTCTAACTTCTGTATGTGTCGCCACACACAATTTGGGGAGACCTGAAATCCTTTCTGATCGATCAAACTAGAAGAGGACGAAATCTGAGAAATAAATATTTTACCGAACGTGGGTTTCAAACCGTGGATTTTTCGGTGGGACACGAACGCTCTACCACTTGTGTCATTTCCTCTTCTCCAAGTTTATCAAGCCAGAAGCTCATGTCTACCTTTTAATACACTCCCACATATTCCGTTGTGTCATGGCCTGATCCTTATGGTATATGTTAAAACTACGTATAACTCAACAAAATTAATACTAAGCCCAGAGAGCAGTTTAATGTTATCGGCTGCAACAGGAGTCCATGTTTCCCCGTCCTATCTAATGTAAAATTGTCAGACTTCAGTCTTGGCACCCAAAACAATATAGCCTATATAGTGCTGACATTGAAAATTAACCAACAAAACGAACTCTTAGATAGCAAAACTACAATCCACTTAAAAAGCATGTGCATTTATATGCAGCGGAAAAGGCAGGGCGAGATGGCGCTAGTTAAGTTGTAGAGCGTTCGGCACACAGTCGGGAGGTCACTGTTCAAATCATGATCGACCAAATTTACTTTCTAGGAGTCCGTCACCTAGTGAATGGATGGGTATCAGTACTGAATAAGGCTGATTCAGGAGATCTAAAGTAATATCCCCGCACTGATTCTGTGTGGCAGGACGTAAAAATCGTCAGACGTTTGACCCCACAAACGTCCGCGATATAGCCTGTCCGCAGTAGCCAGTGATGTTTGTTTTCAAGATACCGTGCGTTGAACTCACCAACTAACAGAGTCCACCCCTTGTCGTAACACCCCACCTGCTCAGATAATTAATCTGGAATCTACTTCAAAGTGTTATTTCAGGTTTTCCACGACGAGGCAAAGTGAAGCCAGCCAAGTGCTGATAGGAAGATTTCATTGCCTTCCCTGGAAGAGATTGTGGCCAGGAAAGAACATAAGTGGGTGGTGGCAACTTTAGAAAAAAATGTTTTTCTTATGAAACGCGAACTACTAGTCTTTCTCACTAAACTTTAAATAAAAATACTCTTAGCACAAAGGCGACGTTGTGTCGATCTTCAGGTAAAAAAACAATTAACCTTTACTGAACCTCTAAGATAATGTGAAATGAGGTACAGAGAGTGAGAAACATAGAGACAAAGACACACTTAGACATGATGACATAGGCATGGAGACAGGAAGGGCATTGAGAACAAAAAGAAATAGAGACAGAGACATAGAGAGATAGACATAGATACAAACACATAGAGACAAAGACATAGAGTGAAAGATATAGAGACGTAGAGACAGAAACGAACAAACACAGCCATAGAGACAGATATAGAGAGGGACATAGAGACAGAGACATTGAGACAGAGACATGATGACAGAGACATAGAGATATAGACATAGAGACATAGAGATAGACAACGACATCGTGATAGAGGTATAGAGATAGAGTGAGTTTGTTTATACGGCACACGTACAGACACAGACATCAAGACATAGATATAGAGACAGAGGCATAGAGACAGGGACATAGAGACAGAGACATAGAGATAGAAACACAGAGACACTGACATAAAAACACAATAATAGAGACATATAGATTTATAGACAAAGATATAACTACAGAGACATGGTGAAAAAGACATAGAGATAGAATGAATTTGTTTGTTTATACGGCACGCATAGAGATAGAGGCATGGACATTAAAACATGGAGACAGAGATATGGAGATAGAGACATAAAGCCAAAGACATAAAGACATAGATATTGAAGCAGGGATATAGAGGGGCAATAGGAAAAAAAGCTGTAAATCTATCTCTTTAATAAGACGTCCGAAAATGTCATGGGTAAAAAAAAATGCTTTTTTTCTTTAGACACATACATTTCGTCAACCTGTCGTCAAAGCATCCTTGTTAGAGTAACAAACAGTGCAAAATGAAAAAAGGTCATTGATTTATTTTGTTGTTTAAAGGCCTAGAAAAACGGATGAAAGGTTGAAAATTGTACTTTTACTGGAGTTGATTTGTTCTTGAACTTTATTCTGTAATGTTTAATAGGCTCTTTGAATATAAAACACACCTCTGTCTTTTTATTTTGTTTTCAAATTTTCTTTTACTTAGTTGGGAGCAGAAAACCCATTTCCGATAGCAAAAACTAGAAATCACGACTTTTCCCCTTCAAATACTTATTGGTCTAGAACACAGAAAAACAACAACAAAGCCCACCGCCCCCGCCAAATGGATCTGAATAATTTAAAAAACTGTTAATACTTTTCAATAAGCGCCTTTTCCGTCAGAATAATAGATTAAGCCAAGTAGCAGTTAAGGTCTAAAACTTGTAAGGATCTTGCTCAAAACTGCAGCATTTCAAGGCATTAACCAACCCAATCAAATGAACATCCCCGAATGAAAGATCAACGCTTTACAACATATACCAGCTTGTCCCCATTCCATCAAGGAAAAGGAAGAGGAAAGTACGGAGAAATATGAGAGTACGAAACTGGAAAATATATATATATAAAAAAGAATGAAATGTTGTAGATCAGAAGGTTCCATTCTGGTTGTGTTTGGCACGGGTTTTAGCAACAATAAACACGAGAAAAGTGCATTTTGTTACCAGGCCTGCCAACCTACCTCCAACAAAACAAGTATTTGTAGGTGTTTTTTACCCTTTTTTAACTAAGAAAAATGATGTGGTTTTTGAAATGCTTGGGTTGGCAGCTCCAGTTGTAAAAGTGTATTAATTTCTGCTAAAGGCGAAAGTATTCTGCGCAAACACTTAGCTTTATTTGTTGATTCAAGCAACTCTTAGGGTGAACGACTTGGCGCTTAGGGGCTCACCTTTTAAACCTACTTGGTAAAGGTGCACAAATTGCCGCAGGAAACCGCAAACGTTTAATCATTGTTTATTAACCATAAACTCCTTCTGAAAATATAAATGCAGCTTATGTTCCACCTTCGGCTGGACGGACTTGTTAAAGTCTAAAACCTTTTATAACCATGCTTCGGATCTTATTCCCTTTTACCTAGTTTAAAAAATCCCATAGATGTAGAGACATTTTTGTTTTTGTTCTTTGCTATTGATTGGTATATTTGTCCTTAGGTACATTAAACTGGCATCAACATTATGTTAAAAATCGTTTGTTGGGATCATTTTTCAGCGAAAAGACCATTCCAAGTCATTTTACCTTTTGAAGTAATACTTCAAGTCTAAAAACAACGAAAACGCAAATTAACGTGTCATATCTTCAAGTGCGGACAACTCAATATATTATTGTTTGGCATGTGTGTGGAAAAAGTGGAGCTGACACAAAGTATGTCCCTGTTTTTAGATTACTTATCCACATCTAGACCTGCAAGTCTGACTTTATGGCATTATATTATGAATTTGTACAAATACCAAAGTCATAAATACAAACAAAATGAAAGAATCTTTGGATATTTGGGCGCCGTACTTTTTGCGTCTGCCAACCTTTAGTAAACAATCTTGTGCAAGTCTAAATCTGAAACTCTATTCAGCGTGGTAGCATTCGAGTCCAACAGAATATTGCGGTTTAATCCTGCTCTCGTCACCTCACTACTACTGTTTGGGTCGGTGTGAGTTTAAAGTCACAGGCCATTTACTGGGTATCCAGCTCTGCAGTCCGTCGGTGTATAGGATCTTTCTCAATACCCGGGACACAAATTTGCTCATGTGGGGCAGGATTTTTTTAAATAAATGTATTTAAGTACATTTTTCTCATTAAAAAATGCATCTATCTACAGCACAAAAAGGCAACAAAAAGATCAATAAAAGGAGTAGGCAAAAATAAGAGATTATTAAATTAACTCCATCTGTTGCCCTTCCCATTCAATTCTGAACAAATACGAAAATACAGAGATGCTGCCGCGCTTTCAACTTTTCTAGCTTTGCTTGCCTTCAGGTAAATCGACGCTAACAAAACAATCAAATAATGTGTAAAACACCGAATGATCTTTGCTGAACCCAATACTGAAAACGTCGACAAAACACAAGCAATATTGGCCCGTCCGCCTCTCGCTAGGTACACGACCTGTGGTGAAGTTAGTGAGCCATATATCCTGACGATTTTCTGCCTGAGTACACCAGGCTTCCTTCACACGATTGCATTAGGATGAGCGCGTTCAAGCTTGTGGAGCGAGGTTTTTATGTTAGTTATGCTAAGATTTAACAGGACGAAAAAATGATGATTTTCTGTTTTTTTTTTTTACTGCAGTAGACTACATTCATGATACTTATAAAATAAAGACGTGTCATTATACACGATTTTCTATTATAATGAAGCCATCTTCAACTTTGATTACTATAGTGATGTGTGTTGATGCGTTCTGACTTTAGTGTTTGTCTTTGGTCCGATTTGCATATTTCTCAATCAAGATTGCAAGACGTAGTAAGCACCGTAGAGTAGAATCAATTTTTAAAGAGCGTAGTGGTTTAGTAGTATAAACTACGCTCGCATTAAGTGGCAATGTGATTTGGTGCCGCTGCATCTCCAAGTCGAGGGTTCTTATCCCACAAAATGCAAGGGTTGTTCAGCCATTTTTAAAAAACTAAAAGCCTACTTTTACCACTGTGGAAGAATACCATAACATTTCAGATCTACTTATAATTAATCCAGTAGTTGCCTTTTCTAATAGTAGTAGTAGTAGTAGTAGTAGTAGTAGTAGTAGTAGTAGTAGTAGTAGTAGTAGTAGTAGTAGTAGTAGTAGTAGTAGTAGTAGTAGTAGTAGTAGTAGTAGTAGTAGTAGTAGTAGTAGTAGTAGTAGTAGTAGTAGTAGTAGTAGTAGTAGTAGTAGTAGTAGTAGTAGTAATAGTAGTACTAGTACTAGTAATAGTGAAAGCCTTAGAGGTTTTTCAAGGACTTGTTTTTAGTTTATAGTAGTAGGTTCGGATGGAAATAATTAAAGTTAAAAAGAGACAAACACTGTTATTTATAGAATTGCGAGGGAAAAGTAAAGTGTTAATTTTCATAATGTTTGAAATCAACTTTACTAAAAGATAGCCTTTGTTTTAAAAAAAAACAATTCACAATTTTCTTTCAAGTAGTGTTTTAAACTTAGAAAAAAGGACCTTGTCAATGCAATTCTGTAGTTGAAAAGGCATTCATTGATTCAAAAAAGTAGTTTAGAGCGGAGAGACCGGCAGATTGGGACTTGCCGCTGAAAAGATGTGTGTTTTAACAGCCCGGCGTTCAATAGTGCAGCGTCGCTTCAAGAACCGACATCTGCAAAAACATTTTGTTTTGATCGTCCATCGTGAGCCGTATGGTTTATAGCTTAGCTTCAACTCATCCGAATAAACATGAGAATAGAAAAGGGATTGTTAAAATAATTTTAGGTAAAAAAAAGGTCAGCATACTGTAGTGGAATAAACAATTCGTTCTCTATAGAGGGAGGGAGAAAATTCTCTCCCTCTCTCCAGGTTTAAAGTCTACTAGGTTCTCCTGGGGGATCCTATACGGCGAGAAGGAATAAACAACGCTGCTCAATACATAGAAGTATTAAATAAAAAAACACAAAAAACAACAACGATGTAATTGAAGATGGCTTCATATGACCTCATAGATACCCATAAAAATAGAAACAAAACATTGATTTCTTTAGCTTATCAAGTCATTTAAATAAAAACAAAAAATGTGTCAAAAGCGGAAAATCAAATAGGTAAAATTTACACCAATAGGAGATAAAATAGTAAGGAAGAAGTACAGGAAAAAGGGAAACAATTTGGTTACAAACGATCAAGAGAGAGAGAGAGAGAGAGAGAGAGAGAGAGAGAGAGAGAGAGA
>RQTK01001374.1:4260-28596 GCA_003991915.1 Elysia chlorotica | reverse complement strand
AGAGAGAGAGAGAGAGAGAGACAGACAGACAGACAGACAGACAGAGACAGACAGACAGACAGAGACTGCTGGGGAGGGTGGGCTGACACCAGCGAATGAAAACTAAAGTTATAGTTCTGAAGAAAAATAAACATACGACAAAAAACACTACGCTTGCAAAGAAATAAGACCAGCAAGGCTACAATATTCTCTTAATCAAAAAGAAAGAATATTAATAGATAAGAAGAAATGGTACCGGAAATAAAGAAAACGGTTGTGTATTCATGAACTTTAAACTGCGAACATTGGTATTTCATCATGGTCTAAATCTTGGTAAGTCATCCATATTAAACCTCTTTAACTTTGCAAAATCTTAGACTTTGTCAGATTTACCTATGAATCCTATACGGAGGCAGGAGCGCCAACTGGCAATAAAACTCCGTAACACCTAGTAATAAGTCCAGAGCAATGTGCATTGTAAACTGAGTATTTCGTCTGAGTATTAATGTCTTCTATAGGGTCAGTAGTGGGAACATTTCATACACGATACCATGTAGAGACATAGCAGAGAAGCTTGGTCCTCTGTATCAGCCGATCACACTGTACTGCTACCGATTTCACCAGTAGCAAACAAAAAAACCTGATTGGACCGAACTCTGAGCCTGTAGAGAACAAGCCTCGCTTTCTACCGACTGAACTATCTGGCTCGTCTCGTCCATGCAAATCTCCAACCTTCTTGGATAGCGACTGACGGACGCCATGTTCTGGAAACTAAATTAAACTCCGGTGAGCTGTCTCCGCACTGCAGTGAAAGACTACCAGTTTTTTAAATCAATAAAAGTTCCAAATCCAAACTTTTTTAAGAGCATGTTATCCTAGAAAGAGTTCAATTCAAGATTATCCAAAAGAGCGTGTTATCCTAGAAAGAGTTCAATTCAAGATAGAACGAAACGCTCAAGAAATTAGAAAAGGTGTCAAATGCTTATTAGTGCACTCTGAATTTAATTAGTTTCTTTATTGATAAAAAGACGGTGTCATTTCCTCAAATGCTTTATTTTTTTGTATTTACTTCCCGCTGGTTTAGATTTTTTCTGTCTGTGAAGGATATCATTAAAAGCAAGTCTCTTCCAATTAATTTTTGATTCAGTTAATACAATGACATTTTCAGAAACATTCTGACCAATCGCAATCGTCTTTCAAATTTTAGTCATTTTATTTTCAATAATTTAAGTGTTCCCACTACAGTTCCGCTTATTTTCAGGGAGTTATTTGAAAGGTGAAAATAATACTGACTAATGTGAAAACCGTGAACAGCGGATGTTTATTATTATAAAACTTAATGTCTAATGGTTTCAGCTCTGATATAACACTAGTCCATTTATTGAAGAAAATCCTTGAACTTTGGAGTTTCATGGAGATAAAAAGTAGGTACTATTTAATGATTTTAAACAGCTTTGACATCCGTCTAGGTATGACCTTTCTAAGGAAAGAAACGTTATCTCAAATAAATCTTTACCAATAAGACACCCCAAAAAATAGCGATGTCCTTGGTACGGCTGCAAGCCAAACAAGCATACAAAATGTCCATTGTTGCCCCCCCAAAAGAAAATATGTGTAAATGTATACACGTTTCTGGTAAAGTTGGCGGGTTTCCCTTGGAATCTCTAGAGGGTTTAGAAGAAAATTTTAATGATTAAAGAAGCATCAATGTTTCAACTAAAACGTTATTTCGTTATTTGATTCTGTTTCAAGTATCTGTTAAACAATGTATTTTCGGTGGCTCTTAGCGTCTCTCTCTCTCTCTCTCTCTCTCTCTCTCTCTCCATCTCTCTATATCCCCTCTCTCTCTCTCTCTCTCTCTCTCTCTCTCTCTCTCTCTCTCTCTCTTTTAATGTGTTGCATGCAAAAGTCTCATCCGTCCTGACTTCTCCTACCTTGAAAATTTGAATGTGTTATAGAATGACATCCAATGTTTCTTAAAATTCCAATCATTTTTTACAAAATAAGTACTGAATGTAAACTGCATCTAGATTTATGGCTTTGTAGATTGAGAAGTTCTGTCATTATTAGATTAAAAAAAGATTTTATTTCGACATTTTTGTCGAAGCTTCGACTCAACGGTCATCAAAATATAACCAACAGCATTGACAACGGAATAACGACATAAGTTATAAAATGATAGCAAAAAAAAAGAAAAAAAAGTACAAAGTCGTATAAAATTCCTCGACGCATCAACGACAATGGATTTTCAAGGTAAAAAATAAATAATTTATATGCAGTAGCTTGTTATTCTATATTTTAGATAAAAAAAAACTGTGCAATAACGTGAATAAGAATTTATATAAGCACTAGCCCTTGAATAGAGTAACGACTATGTCAGGGTTTTATACGCAGAGATTACAAACTCGCTCATGTTGTTTCTTGCTCAATTTCGGCCAGTAATACCCAAACGAATTTGATTTCCGCGATCAATAATTTTGGCTTTAAATTGCATTTACTGACAATCATCGCCCCCTTGAAGTGTCCCCTGAGGACAAAAGCTTCCCAAGTAGCGAAACGGTGGCAAATCAACACAAGAAAATATTTTACTCAGTTCAGATTGAGATTTCTTAGGCTTGAACACACGCATTATTGTCAAAGACGTAGATAACGAGATTTCACGTGAGATGATATAAAATCTGTCTTTCTACGAAATTTCACAGTACTTTAGGCTATGGAACATCGCTGGAAATATCCAATAAAATAAATGTAGGCACTCAAGATCTCACTTTGTTTTTTGTGTTTTTGATTCGACGGTAAAAGCACTAAATCTAAATTTTTATCTTTGTTCGAAAACACAAAATTGATATTTCACCGACTTACAAACTCATACGAACTTCAGTTGAAATACTAGATCTATCGCATCAGAATGAACTTTAAAATAATCAGGAAAACAATAAAAATTTCGCTTTTATGTATTTGCTGTTTCAAATTGCAGGTTCAGATATAAAAAGTACAGAAAGATGTTGTTTTTTTTTTCGCTTGGTATGTAATTAAAAAAAAAAGGCTTGGTAAATTTTGAGAAATTGAAATGAGGCAAATTTAAATAAAAAAAATATGATTGAATTAATTACATAAAACATCGATAGATCTAAGAGAGCTGTCGTGTATGGATCTATCGGCGTTTTTGTCATATAATACAAAACATAACACTAGCTTAGCACCATATTTAAATTCATCCCTAACGCGCTGGCTACACAAAAAATTAGGCTGATAAAGCATCTTGGAGTTTCTGGGTGCGTGGTCTATTCAGAACTGAGCTAACTGGTCAAGACTCCTCCTCCTACAGAGGTCCAGAATGTGAAAGCCAAAGCGGCGGCGAGAATCATACAATCTTATTGCCAGCGTGGGACGGGTGCGGTTTTCGATGGGGAATATCCCAAACCAAAGAAATTCAATAAGGACAGAAGGCCTGGGCCAACAAAAGTCTCTAAAGAACCGTGTGGGGTTTGGGGCTCGCCTTGAAGTGGACACAAGCTTGGAGAGTAATCATCGACGACATCTGGTTAAAAGGCAATGCCGTACACGATGGCCTAGACTGAGGAAATGAAAAACACGCTAAGGGGCCGGGAGATGGAGAAAAACAAACTTTTAAAAAATGTTCCCGCTATACAGGGTCAGAGAAACGAGGCGTCAGTTGTGTAAAAAATGGAATGGGAGGAATAAGAAACAGAAATACAGATGGAAAAAAGGTAGATATATTGATGAAATGAAATTTAAGGCAGAGGGAGAGAGAGAGAGAGAGAGAGAGAGAGAGAGAGAGAGAGAGAGAGAGAGAGAGAGAGAGAGAGAGAGAGAGAGAGAGAGAGAGAGAGAGAGAGAGAGAGAGACAGAGAGAGAGAGAGAGAGAGAGAGAGAGAGAGAGAGAGAGAGAGAGAGAGAGAGAGAGAGAGAGAGAGTGTGTGTTCTGGAAAGTGCAGGTGATTTGAAAATGTATGACGTAAGCCAATTTCCATAATTATCTTTCCCTTTCCTCTTTTTTTTGTGCTTTACTTATCTGATGACATATGGCCAACATTTTTCAAAGATAAGAAACATTTTAAATTAATTAAAATTACAATCAAGTTGTGGCAAAATTCAAGAGAATTTATATCACATTACACTGTAAGGAAGACACTTTAGAGAAGGCCTTTTTTTCTTCAAAAGTAATATAGTGGAACGAAATGTAGAAGAAAAAAAAATCTCATGTTTGAAAATATCTTCACAGACTCAGAAAATATTGAGTGTGAGCCTTCTTAAAGTAGTATTAGAGTATAAAAAGTGCAAAAGTTTTCGATTACGCATTGTTTGTTTTGAAATATTTATTTTGTAACTCTTTTCATCTTGTTAAAAAATGTACAGGATTTTAATTGCAATTCACGTAGCAAATATCAAACATTTTGTAATAAAGGTAGCAGATTGTTCTAAGTGATTTAGCGAAAAATCGCATTAAAACTTTCTTTGGGTCAAGGTGTCCCGACGACATTGGAATATCATATAAATTTTATTATGGTTCTATGTTGTGCTCGCTTTTAACTCAATTTCTCTTAAAGCTTTCAATCTTCGGCTGACTGTCTCCTTAATATTCAAAAGGAGCGATTGCTAGTAGTAATTGCTTTTTCCTATTTTATGATCGTTGGATGACGCTCTATAAAAGTCCAATTAAACTCGTTAACATTTTTTGATTCTGCGTATTTGAATGTACATTATAATTTTAGTATAATGTACTTTTATCATTGGCATGAGTACTTTCAAAATCTAAAGCGCAGCATTGTTCTGTATTTAGTTAATTAGATAAAAACTGAACTGTAAATCATTCTATTAGAAGTCTTTAAAAAACTTTTACACGCTTTCTTTTTGTTGTGTTTTTCGAGGAAGCCATGAATCATTCATCCCCCCATCATGACAGAATTAATATCACGTTGTAAAAAAATATTATTGTATTTTTATACCTTGTGAGGAAAAGGCGCAGACAGAAAATAAGCTTTTATTAATATTTTTATTGCCCTTTTTCGATATCAGCTGCTTTCGGATTAAGAGAGATTACAAATTTTGTTGTCATCGATAGTCCGTAATTAAATATTAAATTTTCATTTGTATGCTAATCTTAGTAAATTTTCCATACAACAAAATGTGATTAGAAAATATTGATTTTTTGTAATAATTAGTGGGCAATTTGTAGCATTTTTTTCAACAAGTACACATTTTTTTCAACAAGTACACATGCACACACGTTCAGACAAAATGGATATCTAACGTATAATGCTATAATTAACTTTTAGTGCCCGAGGCATTTTTATTATAAAATCTATTATTTTAATTACCCAACCTCTTAGTTTTTGTTTTACTTTGTATTTAAGCCTTTGCAACATTTCATAATTATGTTATTGTCTTCGGATTTTTTGTTTTGTTTTTACTTAATTGAAATTGAAACATCCCTTCTCATTACCTTCTATTGAAGCATTAAAGCATCACACATATTCAGTCTCCCCCCCCATTATCCCTCCTTAATCGATATAGCATTATACTAACCTTAATAAAGGGTGAGCGTACCATAGGTTTCCATGCCAAACGACCCTGCGCTAGTCTGAGGTTAACATTATAGCTGGGTTCCTGTCCACTTTTATGTCGTTGTATCATTTCTTACTGGGCCGGCCTGTCCCTCTTTCTCTCTTCTTCCTTCTATTCTGCCTGATAGGCTTGTTTTGAGCGAGAATGTCATGCCCTGCTATGTGGCAAAATAAGAAAGTTTGTTATGTCGTATGCTCTTTCTTAATTCCCTTTTAACACCGAGTGTTCTCCAGACTGCTTCTTTTGCTTGTGTTTTTCTGTTTGAGTCGTGCCCTGAATCGTGCTAAGCTCTGCGTGGTACAGCCCGGGGACCGCAGGCTGGTCCTCTCTGTTTTAAGTTCGGACAGGTTTGCCAGTTATGCTACAGTTCTTTTTCGTTCCATAAAAGTGAGTCCAAGGAATGTAATCTATGCTGCCCGTGTTTTTGTGTGTATCTGTAACACGAAAAGAGCTATGATGACGTTACTTACCTGAAAAGATTATGAGGACTTCAGAGTACGGTGGACGATACCGTCATAGACTATTAATTTAGGGAGACGTTTCGCAAAAAGAGCTCGCAGTGATGTTTTGATCTAAGGCGGTTGAACAATCTTCATGATGAAGGAAGCAGCAACCGCCTAAATGATCCCGATCCACATGCGCAAAAGGCTTTCCGGTAAAGCCTATCAATAATTCACAATCCCTGTTATCACGCTGCAGAAAAAGAATCATCATCACTATAAACAGTTGGCTTTATTGACCATGCCCCTCCACACCCCTCTACCTTGGCATTTCACAATCAGGTCGACCCCTTTGCTTCCACAGATCCATCTTCCTAGCACGTCCCATATTTGTTCTCTCTGTCTGCCTCTCGTTCTCTTTTCGTTCATTTTTCTAGTTGTAATAATGTGCGCTCAATTATGTTTATGATCGACGTGGCCAAAAACTTTGACTTGTTGTGTTCTGATCTTATTGATGAGATTTAATTTGGTGCCTGCTTTTCTTAAGACATTTCGTTTGTCTTTTGGTCATTTGTCTTTGAGCATTCTCCGAATAAACCGCATCACAATTGCTGTGATACTTTTTTTTAGCTGTTTGTTTAATGTCCAAGTCTCGCCCTAAGTACATAAGGACTGTATGTACATAGCACCCGGGCCTTAAGGATGTGTTTGCTATACGTCAGAACGTGTTTCATTTCCTGTTTGGCTTTTCCTATTTTTGTCTTTATTTCTGTTTAATAGAACTACGCAGTCATGAAAAAGCTGAGGCAATGATAATACAGAAGAGAGAGGGCGGGCTAGTGCCTCTCAACTTAAGAGACGAACAATACAATACAGTGAGGGCTACACCTGCGGGTTTCAAAAACCCAACACCCTAGCTGTGCAATGTTTTACAGGCGTGGACAAGAAGGTACGGTTTCAGCAAACACTTTGTGTTATTGAACTGTGTTGTTGCTTGACAGTTACAGGTTGAGGTGTCGAAAAGCGAAGTAATTCGATCCTTCGGTCATGAAAACTTGAAAAACAATGAATTACAGGATTGATGTTAAAGCTGTACAGATATGAGAGCCTGTCAGACTTTTTCCTGGATTGCTATTAATTTTACTCCATTTAAAACGGAGACGAAAAAGTCTTTGTCTTTCAGACGTTTTTTTATTACTCATCAAGTTCATAATATGTTATTAATACCCTTTTTTAAACCTTAAAATCAAATTAAAATCATTACCATTTTCAAAATAGCTACCCCCCCCCCAAATAAAAAAAAACAAACAGATACGAAATTCAAAACAACTGCTTTAATATACAATCATTTATTTGGTTGCGTGAACGAAAGGAAAATCTAATTATTATCTTTTAGGCCTGAGACATCGTCTAATTAATTTCTTTCTAATGTTTTAACCAAGTTTATCATCACATGTTTAAGGATCTGTTAAAAGCGCCAATTATTCATCATGCCCTATAGGATACCTCAGAGGAACCTCGATGACGTTAAAACCAAAGAGAGAGAGAGAGAGAGAGAGAGAGAGAGAGAGAGAGGGAGAGAGAGAGGGAGAGAGAGACAGAGAGAGAGAGAGAAAGCGCTCTCTTTCTATCTCTATCTCTCTCTACCTCTCCCTCTCTTGCTCGCTCTCTAGAGATTGACACTTATTGCTTTGTTTCGAACCTTTTTTTTTTCAGAAAAGAACAAAATTTAAACGACAAAGGAAAAAACAACGTCTTTTTATAAAACATATACCACCACCTAAGCCTATATTCGGCCTATGTCTTTGAAAACCTTGATGAACATTCAAGAGTCAGTTTAAAGAAAAGAAAAATTAATTTAAAAAAAGGTAACATAATACCACAGGGCGACACGGCCTTTGAGATGCCATCACTTCCTTGAGTTGATCATTTTAGGAGTTAGTGCGGTTTTATCTCCCTGGACTGGGCCCCCAAGTAACTCGTTAGTACCATAGACTCAATAAAATACATGGACCCTCATAAGCTGTTATTTTGGTCACTGAGTCATTTGGACCAAAGCGGGAAAAAAGTATGTATATCTTTACTTTATTAAAAAAAAAAAACAAGTTATATCGAAAATATCCCATCAAAAATATGTTTGGAAACTCTCTATCGAGTATATTTCGAAATTTTTATTTAACTACCCATAACAGGTTTGGATAACAAATCCACTAGAACAATTTATTGTATCTTATTATTTTTTGTTGCGAATCTTTTAGAAACAAACAATTTTTTTCCTCTTTGATTTTGTCTTTTCACTATCATTTGAACAGGATCCGTCGTTTTCATATTATTTTTCTGTTAGTTTCAGATTTTGTTGATGATTCAGGATCCGTCGTTTTTATATTATTGTTTGTTAGTTTCAGATTTTGTCGATGATAACGTCCAATGTCATAAAATTATGCATTCAACACGCGGTTATCAAATCTGTTAAAAAAAGGAATATGTTATCCTTTCTCGTCTTCTAATGTTCAGGAAATTAATGAGTTTCTAGGGTTATTTTAACCCTGTCTGTCTGCACAGACTGATTTGTTTTGATCTTATATGATCTAGTCCATAAAACCTCTCCTAATTCAACAGAACCAATGCATTATGAGTACCTGCAGTGTCTGTATAGCTAAGAAAAGGGTCAGCATTTGAAATGTATTGATAAAAAGCAAATAAAAATAAATCGTTATTTATTATTAATTATAAACTGGTACTCTTTATGAAAACTTAGATGTGACTGCAAAATGTTTACATTCAGCAGACATTCGCAAAGTAAAATGGAGTTTGACTGAGTGAAGCATTTTAATCTAAGTTATGTGAACGTATTACCATTTAATGAAATCCATTCTTTAAAGAAAAATATTTTCAGATCTTATATATATATAAATATTAGTCCTATGTATATTGCGCAAAGTAAATTGCCAATAGTTTTTATTTTTTATTTTTATAGATTCAAGCTTACTAAGCTCATAGAACCTTGAGTGTTTAAATCAGTAATAAAAGAAAACGCTAGCCAGGAAAAAAGTATGTAGTTTATGAAATAATTAACACTAATGTAAATCATTAACAAAGAAAGATTTGATAACTAAGCATAGATTTGCTTATTCCTATCATTAATCAAGAAAGATTTGAAAACTAACCATAGATTTGCTTATTCCCCTACCCAAATAAAGGAAGCAATAATATTTGTGCTTGGTTGTGTATTTATTGCATCCTAAGAACATTATTTTTTCGCATAGCCGGTTTGCTTTTTGTCTTTGTCTCTAATCAAGAAACGTTGCCGCGAATATCAATGTTTATTTGTGTTCATTATGCTGATTACAAAAAGGAGAAACACGACGTCCCACGCGTTTATTCCATTATCAAGTTTTATGGAAAAGTTTCCAATCAGATGCCAAGCCATTATATATGCTACAGGAGTTAGACCTAGAACTTCTTTCATGGTAGTAAAAAACTGAAAGACAGGCATTTCATTAGTTTATATTGTTACTGTAGCATTTTGGAGCAAATTTATCAGATATAAACTGTCACGTAACTTTTTTTTACTGATCACAGCGGCGGAACCCATTATTTTGTCTGTGATAATTTGGCACCTTTCACAATTTTGGAACATAATTGGTCTCTTCCTAGTTTATGTTGATATTTGATGGTGAATTTATATGTAAAGTCTCAAGAAAAATGTTTAAAAAAAAAAAAAAATAAAAAATTAGTAGTTTTCAATTGTTCTTTGGCGTTATTTTTTGCAGGACGGCTGCTTTTATACAAACATAATTGAAACATTTTCAAACCATTTTCGCTGATGCATATTGCCTGACTTTATCGTAAAAATAGTCAGTTACACGGTGAATACTAAAACAGTTTGAAGTTCCGATGTGTACCCTCAACCTTATACCACCTTAAGTTCTTACAGGTTCAATGTTACACCGATTATAGGGATCGCACTTTTGGATTGAGTGTCATTTGTCTACAGGTCACAGAATTTTGACAAAACGTTTTCCTGAATAAATTCCATTAGAACCAGACACTTAATACAATTGTTATGACGTGTGATTTTAAACACTGCTGTTTAAAACTTTGTACATTTTAAATGAAGAGAAAAATTAGCTATAAATGATGAAAAGAATAATATTTTCAATTTTTCTTTAACTTGAAAAGTATCATTGCCTTACTGTCCGTGTATCTAGAGAAGAGTTCTACGTACGTAGAGATAAGTTGAGGCGATTCTTTTTACCAGGAGTCCTACACTACGACGTTAAGCAACACTTCAACTAGTGGAGGTGGTCTGACAGCTCACCTTGTTCGGTATGCCCAAATAGCTCTTGGGGGATCGACTCAGGGTTGACTTGTATATAGGTCGATTAAGGCAATCATGGCTTTAGAGCCACGCCATAAAACATACAAATAAAAGAAAAACAACAAAAAATGACACGACTTCCCACAAATCTTTTTTTAAGAAGTCTGACAAAGAAGTAATATTTTGTTAAATGTGCATGCTTATGAAACTAAGCATTGCTTGGGTGGTTGTTTTATTGCACTCCTAAAGATTAATGGCAGAACGTAACGTATTGAAGTTTCATAGTTTTAGGTGATGTTACCCAGAGACAGAGCAAGGGTACCAGCCGATAACATTATACCCTACAATATGGAGAACGGCCAATTGAATTTGAACTGGGACTCTCCCTAATAAAAGCAGTGGGCTCTGCCGACTGACCTCCCTCTCCCCTTCCCCTCCTAAACCACCATTTTCAAGGTGTCTTCCACCTGCACACACACACAAACCTACTCAATGCGCACTCTTATAAACAAAATATTTGACTGATGTTCAAGTATTATAAAAACATGAGGATATAACTATGGATTTGTTCTAACAGTTAAAAAATTAGATCTAACTTGTACCTAGGCTGATAAGTTGTTTTGATGACTTTTTCTTGTAAAAGGTTATACAATTTAAACACTCTTACATATCGCTTCATGTATAATATTGCATTGAGAAAATCGGTTAATGTTCTTGGCTTGTACGGCATCAAAGAGGTACCACAGCGCAATGCGTCTAAAACCAAAAATAGTCAGTGTTTTCTTGTCTTTCAAGCGCACACAATATTGTGTCAAGCGCAAGAATCGAGTCTGAAAAACAAATAACCCAGATGCTTCAAAGAATCGTTTGCCTAGTTTGCTTTCTTGCTAGGCCTTACTACCTGGGGAATCTGGGCGCAGCTAACGACACGAGGCGCGGGTTCTGCTACGCGCGTGCCAAGTCATCTGTATCACAACATCACCAGATACACCCAGGTTCTGTGAATATTATGTTCACACCTGTCTAGAGGCAATTATCTCTGCAGGGTGAAAAAGATATAGACAGAACTCTTCGTTTCTAAACGATCATATTGTGAAGATAGATACTGTATAGGTAAAAATATTGAGTATTTTGGCACACATTGTCTGTTATTTTGAATGCGACAGACTCAAGTATCTTTCAAAAGTGTGATGAATGCTGGAAAGGAACAAAAATACTTCATGCAGGCGAAGCTCCATTTTTTCCAGAAAACATGAGAAATGGATTTATTCTCATATTATTTTAAAAACTACATCTGTGGTTTGAAAAGTGAAGTACAACATAAATGAACAGATTCTAACTATTTGATATTCTTTTTTGTTATCTTTTAGAAAAAGCAATCCTTTAAAACTCCCAATGTAGGCTACATCAATAAAAATATCCTCAGATTTTCTGTTTGCTGAATTATGTTTTACCATCATAATTATTTGTATTGCACAGTTGACAACTGGCGTCAGTTCAAAGAGAAATAGAAAAAAGTATTTTGTTTTCCATAACGTCAAAAAAGGTGGCGCCCAGGGCTATTGTTTGTAAAGCTAACCAATAACGAGTTTCTGTGAAAGTCATGCTCCAACATTTGTCAGGTCAGACTTGTTTAAAAAAATTAATTTTCATAATAGGAAAAGCTGTAAAACAGACGAGTTCAAATTCAATAGATTGAAATTTTATTGTTATATTTCAATTGAAATATAATCGGCTGGTTAGAATCCAGTATGATGTTGAACTCTGAGCAGGTAGTCATGATGTGAGGTGATAACAGAAATGAATATTAATTTTCTTATTGGCGCATTTGAATATCTAAGTTTATATAAGTTGAACTATTGTATATTTAGGAATGAGATTTTACAAAAAGTCATCCCCCCATGTTTGAAGACAGGAGACATTTTCAACAAGCTCGAACATCAATGTGCCATTTTTTGTGTGGTAAATTAAATATTTTTTTGTTTGCGGTTTGCGCACTTATTTTTTAAATTCTTTTTCGATTAGAAAAAACTCCAGCGATTAGCACTATGAACGCCTCTTGCATAATGAGTTACCATGACCCTACAGCAGAGTTCGTGTTTTCTGACTGCGCTCTGTATCTCTTGGAGGATTCACATGCCTAATTACATCATTACCGAAGACATAATAATTTTCAACACATAGTGATTTAGATCTCAAAGAGTTAGAATTTGGCTCACAACCAAGTTTTTTGTGTCTTTTCTTCACTTCTTAAGGATGCGTTTTTTATTTCTAAAAGGTATTTTTTTCTATTTTTTGTTTTGTTAGGAGATATTATCTAGATCCAAATCTAGAACTCGCTGTAAATCCATCTTAGACCATAGGCCTAAGTTGTTTAAGACATTCAGCTTCCTCGTCTTAATGACAAGCCAGAAGCAACAAAATATAACAATGAATTTAATCTGTTCGGGGTTTCAGGCCGGATGTGCCCACAGCTAAATCTGCTTTGAGGTTTATTTGAATGTTGTAGCTGCTGTTTTTCTTTTTTATTTTATATTTTATTAGGCTTGATATTGGCTGGAACATAATATTGGAACACTTTTTTTAAACATAAAAGATAACTGTATAAATCCCCAACTTATTTTTAACGCGTATATAAAATATTGTGAAAAAGACAACTGGTGAGTGGAAAGTGCCCTATATACATATATATGTATATATTAATTCACTTTAAAGCTCTGCCAGTGATATTATTTTACAAATACATATTTTTGAAATTTTATTTGGCTTTTTTTTTTGCAAACTTTATCTCCTTAAGCTTGGTATGCTTGTAAGATATTCCGAAATAAAGTTAACAAAACATTTTCCATTTTAATTTTTTAATTAAAATATATGTTCATGTAGCTATGAGTACAATCAAAACAAGGCAATTCTCGGCGTACATTATGTTATCCAAATAATACCATACTAGTTAATATGAAAGTAGTCTAGATTTTTTTTGTTGTGACAAAAAGTGTGCCCACATAGTTCATGCCGATTAAAAAATAAAAATAAAAGCGATATCCGCTACCAAGGTTCCCCCTTATTTTTTATAAATAAACAATGATCTGGTAGAAAATCTAAAATGTATGAGCGATTTACTCTGATTAAAACGGAATTGATTCTTTAAACATGTTTAAAACCCTATAATGATGAAAACTGTTTTCACCTTTAAACACAAAAGATCATCCATCAGGCATAGATACTCTTTCAGGTTTAAGGAGAAAGCATAGACTAATAATACGGATAGAAATAACACATAAATCATGGCATAAGATCAACAACGTTCCCTGTTGGACTTCGTTTACTTAACAATTCTAAATTGGAAGTGTTTTTTAAAGAAATAATCTGAATTTCTAACAGAATCTTCTGAGTCCTGTTTTTCACTATCCGCAACTCGGACTGGAGTACAGGCGATCGGCGGGTGATGGCTAGAGAAACTGGGCGCCTTTAGCGCAATGCAGGTCTAAAAGACGATTGGTGTTTATTTTAGTTACCCACCCGAGGTTACGGGATTCGGTGATTAGGCACCACATGGTCCAATTAGGTCCAAATAGTCTTAAGATTTAAATGCACCGCACGGTGAATATGAACCTACGGTCTTGACACACTGGAATTCAACCCAGGGACCTAACTGTTGGGAGACCAACGCTCTACTACTTGCGCATTTTCATCTCAATTCACAGTCTCCTGTTCCAGCTAAGTATAAGCACCGGTGAGCATCTAGTCTGCTCTGTTTTTAAATTCCAAAAATACCGAACATGATAAAATTGTCCTGTTGTATTTTCTTTTTTTTTGTTTCTTTCGTAAAACAGTGTTAAAGCTTGATAAACGATCTCGATGCTGAGAGAACAAAATGCATTTTCTGCTGTGCACAGACAGAACATTTTATTGCCTTTTTTAGGTTACATAAACATAGGTTTTAGGAACAGTTTGTTCCTTTTAAATATTTCAATCTTTTGAGCGCCTATTACTCTTATACATATGCACACATCATTGAGCATGTTTAGTGGTTAGTTTCGCTTTGTTAACTTTATGCCCCTCTGCACTACTTTAACCTTCCGCCAAAAAGTGTAAACACACGATAAGATAAGTGCAGAGCTTCTAACGTACGCCCCAAAAGCGAATTAAATAGATTCTTTTGCTCTTTCCATTTGCCTTCAGCTGTACACATGTTTGGCTGGTTAAGTTTGAATCTCTCTGATTATGCCACTTGAAGTTGAACATTCTTCCGTACATATGCAGCTCATGTTGCGGTGAAAGCGCACAAACCAAAGAGAAATGGATGATTTGTTTCGAAATCTAACTGGACCCTAAGAAACCCGTCGAAACCAGACGAAATTTGATGAAAGCTTACGAAACCAAGTGAAATCATGCATGGGCCTCAAGAATACTAGCCCGGGTATGGGGGTTTGCATCTACGCTATGATTTTACACTTTGTGATATGCATCTTACGCTTAAAAAATCACAGCAAAGCGTCATTAAGATTTTAAATAGGCCGCTGATATTCACTATAGTCATTATGTAGGCGATTTTAGTCACAATTTACATACATTCATTGAGTTTTACTTTCGCACAATGTTAGAGGTTAGACGTAAGGTATATAGAGTTAAACACACACAGTTTGAATCAATATTGAAAATACTTAATAAAAAGAAACAAAATTATTGATACGGTTCATTTTATAGGCTATATCGTGGATCGTTGACGGGATACCAAGACTAACATGCCACAATTTTACGTGCTGTCACACAAAGTCAGTGTTAATATTAGTGATACAACATACTCAGCAATGTACGGTGTCTGTATATAACCATTTCAATGGCTGTCGACAGCTAGGCTGTTATGGAACTTTAGTTCATTTCTGGAAATTTTTTTTGAAAAAAATATGTAAATACGACAAAAAGACTTTCAAAATTACCAAGGTGTTAACTTTTAAAACCTTTCTTACAGTTAAGTTTCAGTTTTTCCTGTGTTCTACTTTTTGTAAATTTCTCTGCACGTTTGCAGCTATTTTCATTGAATTTTTTTCAATTATGAAGACGATAAGTGAAAAAAATGAATTGAGTAAGTTACAATGACAATAGCTACCCTTAACTCTAAAAATTTCTGTCTTCACGCCAACTCTTTTTACAAGGGAAACTTTCTGTCCTTGTTATTCGTGATAGTGTTGAAAATATATTTTTTTTAAATCTCTGCAGAATAGATTAAATAGATACTAGCATTTTAAAATGTCTAAAGTTTAAATTATATCTAGACTTTGGAAACTTTATGGCATGTCAACCCAGAAGAAAAATGCTGACCGCAGATGTAAACAGTTCTCTAAGGACCACGATCTTTTCTAAGCCTAAATCTACAAAGTGGTAACTTTTATAACATGTCAATATAAAGAAAAACCATGATCATTGATGCAAGAAATTTTATTGGGGCCACGGTCGATCTAAGGCAAAATCTACACCATATTCTATACTATGCTTGATTTATATTGAGACGCCTTGCTACTGAAGCTTATAAATCAAGATTCACAGAATACTGATATTGATTTAGATCTCTAATCTAGATTTAGACCTCTCCCTCCCCCCTCGCTAAGATATTAGATTTAGAGTATGAGAAGGTGTTGCTTGATAGACACTATAGGTATAGATCTAGACCTTCAAAATCTGGTTATATTCAAGATTCAGGTAGTCAATGAAAGCTGCCTGGAACTTATCTAGATTCATGAACGACTTGGTATAATATAGATTTAAGTTTATAAGGATTTGTTAAAACATTCCACCAGAAGATATCTGCAAATTTAAATATAATCGCCATTGACACAAAAGGCTTGTTCCTTCTCGAGGTCAAATCAATCAGCTCAACGGCAAAACTTGCAATAGTAAACTTTTCGCGACTTTGATCGAAAAACGAAATAAAGATGGCGAAAAAGTAAAAAAGGAAACATACGATATTTCATTTGATCTTTTAAACAGGCTTAAAACATAGTACTGAGTGCTCTGCAACAGTATAAAAATTTGAGAAGAAAATTTCTGCCGTTTATTAATCCATAGAAAACAACGATTATGTTTATCTAATTTTATATACAATTATATGTCTATGTATGTTATGAGCTAGAGAAGAAGATGGTTGGATATTGTTACAAAATAATAATTTTAATAGCAAACTTGCTTTTTAAAACAAACAATATTTCTCTCTTATTCATTTTTAATTTGATTCTTTAATTACCTAGTACAAACAATTAGTAGTTCGGTAGTAACGCTTTACACATTAAAAATTATTGACACTTGATCACATGACACAATGAGTATGTTTCCAAACCAGTATTTTTATATGACTCGATAATTATATTGATGAATGAAAGTAAATAATTGTATAGTTTAAGAAATAAATGTATCCACACACACAATGATTTTTCTCTTGCTTTGTAACAGATAAAGCGAACTTCTAGTCATGTGAACAACTCCTTAAAGATTTGTATAGATTCTGTGTGGGTTACTCTCCCGATAAGCAAAACTGTCTTAGTCCTGTTAGAGCCTCAATATGGTCTTTGTATAGGATCCCCACGGCTAACCTAGCAGATGTTAGACAGAGAGAGAGAGAGAGAGAGAGAGAGAGAGAGAGAGAGAGAGAGAGAGAGAGAGAGAGAGAGAGAGAGAGAGAGAGAGAGAGAGAGAGAGAGAGAGAGAGAGAGAGAGAGAGAGAGAGAGAGAGAGAGATAGTGAAAGAAGAGAGAGCTAAGAGGGAAAGAGATAGAGAGAGAGGGAGAGAGAGAGAAAATACAATTTATCCAAAATAACAATTCACTTTATTAAGATAACACGAAATGAGAAACAACAACCTTCATCATACAAAAGAATTACATAATCCAAAAAAGAACATCTGCGACAGCAGCGCCTATTGCTTTGAATGTTTAACTTTATTAGAGAGAGAGAGTAAGGGAGAGAGAGAGAAAGAGAGTGAGAGAGAGAGGGGGAGAGATAGAGAGAGAGAGAGGGGGAGAGATAGAGAGAGAGGCAAAGAGAGAGAGAGGGAAAGAGAAAGAAAGAGAAAGAGAAAGAGAGAGAGAGAGAGAGAGAGAGAGAGTGAAAGAGAGAGAGAGAGACGTTTGCTCTCCCCGTTTTACAATTTAATGATTAAGACCGATTCTAGTCTATAGCCTCACCCTATCGAGCTTTAGGTGCGTTACAAAAACATCGTGCTCTAAAGTCAAACAGCTTTTTAAAGATCAACTTTACCTTAGTTCTACGAAAGTATACCTTAACGTAATATACGTATTCCCAGGACGTCTTGTTACATACACCACCCGTCACCGTACAGACAACTTAAACGATCATAAACTAGTACAATGTAGTAACATAAGAAATGCACAGAAAGAAACGTATTGTAATGCTAAGCCTATGTAGCTTTTAAAAAAAAGTATCATTGACGCTGATTCGTTCTTTTGTTTTCCGTAACCCCAGACGCCCGGATTGTTTACGGTGTTTGGATAGCTTTCCATTTGTTTAGATTTTCGAGAGAAAGGCGTGCCAAATAGGAAATAGGACACATCTAGTTCAATTTTGGATGAATGAGACCCCTGAGGTACCTCAGTGCAAAGGAGTGCAGTAGATCAGTAACTTAAAGCTTAAGGCTAACAAGAAGCACAAATTATGTGGTTCGGATGTCAGCAAGTGCTCCCTCCATAAGATGTATGGGGAAACCCAGAACAAGTTAAACTTGTGAAAGATCAGATTCATCTTGGGTCTAAGGACCGTACGGATATTAATAATTTTTCTGACATAAAGAGCTTGTGATATATTTTTATAATACGAACGAAACGAGATACGATCAAAATAGAATTCGATATTTCAAACAAATTCATAATTCGTTGCCAGATTATTAACAGTTGCTTTCTTCATAACGTATTCTTTTTCCATTATAGATCCATTATGCACAATATGAAGTTATTGTTAAAACAAAATTGAGTCAAACTTATAAATATTGAAACACACAGTAATTATTAATTTTTAATAAGATGTGTAAACTTCTATATCATAAATTTTTAGTTGTCCTGCTCATATGATTGCCTGTATAATAAAGGGAAAATATAAAGAATTCAATATATTATACTGTCTGTTAAAAAGGCTTTAAAATACATTTGATTTATGTCATTAAAAAACAACACGTCAACTATGTTTTTCAAACCAAAATCTTGAGAAAAACAACCGTGAATTTTTGAGGACAAAAAAATCTGGATGAAAAATGGCAACTAGATTATTTTTCCAAGAAAAGAGGAATGGTTAAACATCTAATGCCTGGGTGTGCTACAGGGAAATAAACCCTCACTATGCTGGGATGGCGATGAACTCCTGTTTATTTCCCTTTATTATGAGGCCCCAACGTGAAGGCGTTCTTCAAAGGCCTAAGACTGATTTTGATCACTGATCAAAGCCAAGTAAATAGGGCGTCTCATGACGAGGATAAACATTGCGAACCAAGGTCTGGTGGAGAGTCTATTAGGGATGTGGGAAACTGTGGTTGCCTTAAATACGCAACACGCTGCTGATTTTAAAAGATTTTACTTGATATAAAAAATATTTTTGTTGCTGTTGATTGCTTTTGCAAAAAGGTAGAACAAAATAAACATCGTTGTTACTGGGCTGAACCTCTCTCTTCTACCTATTCTCTGTTTACATGTCTCTGTCTGTCTGTCTGTCTGTCTGTCTGTCTTTCTGTCAGCTCAGTCTGTATGTCTGTCTGTCTGTCTGTCTGTCTGTCTGTCTGTCTGTCTGTCTGTCAGCATGTCTTTCTGTCTGTCTGTCAGCAGTTTGTCTCTCGGTTTTTCCCTCCCTCTCTCTCTCTCTCTCTCTCTCTCTCTCTCTATCTCTCTCTCTCTCTTTCTCTCTCTCTCACTCTCTCTCTCTCTCTCTCTCTCTCTCTCTCTCTCTTTTATCACTGTGGATCTTAGTTGTCCTATACAAGAAGACAGAAATAATAAATTGACAGAAATAGTCGTGTTCTTGATCCTCTCCCTCTAGATGTTGAAGATACTGCTCCTGCCTTACATAGTAGTTCCTACCATTTCTAAGCATTAAGCATTGCTCTATAGTAAGCATTATACATTTGAGGAATTGAAAAAAGATCTGGAGATCGTAAGTACAACGTCGCGGAAAGATAGCTAGTCCAAGACATGTTATCCGTCATCTTTAGACACTTGTAAGCTAACCCAGAAATTGTATTTACGACGCAAGATCTATATTTCCCGTACATCACCAGTAAGAACCCCATGTGGATTCTGCGCCAAGATCTTGGGTTTCACCAGGTCTAGACCTTAATGAACATTTATCTAGCGATGCTGTTTTCTTACAAATGCAAATTCTTTTATCAATCTTCTTTGTTCTTGCAATTCCTTAATCCTTCTAATTCTGTTGCACCTGCATAAGCATCGCGATCTGCATCTGTTCAGTACAGGTGAGTCAAAAAAGTTTTTAGGCATGTAAGACATAAGATTGTTCAAGGTGTAGATTCCATGATGGTGATATATATATGTTTATTAATAATGTAGAACTAATGGGACAAAATGAAAAAAAAATAATACGAATACGAGAGTGAATAACAGTTAATAACTCTGGATGAAAATGTGTTTACTAAGTGCGCACCAAGTTGCACCTGTTCCATAGCGTGTACCAGAGGTAGATATGGCATACGCCAGCGGTGACTTGCGTCAACAAACAGGGGATCGTTCACCATCTCCACTACTGCCATCAGAGGGATGTTCAGCGTTAGTGCGCTCATCCTACCATGTTTTCACTTTCAGAGTTGCCAATCGTATGCCCAAAAAGTGTAAGATCATCACACAATGATCTCTCACATAAAACCCGTATTTGAATTTACAAAAGTTCATAATTTTTTTCTCTTCATCATTTAGAGCGCAGAGGGACTTGACTTTTATTTTCAAAAATTATCATAATGTACGATGTCAATTGTGTATGTGTGTGTGTGTTTGTGCGAATGTGTGGACACTTGTATAATCTGTAAGTGCAACATGTACATGTATCTGTGTTAATATTTGAACAATCAAAATTTTCACGTGGACTACTACAGTAATACCTTATTTTAGTTATATCTGGGCCCCTTTTCACCCCTTTTCAAATACTAAAATCCCTTGTTCGGTGGTTAGATGGGGTGGCAGCTCTGTGTTTCTGTGCAGCTGCGGTCAAAAGTATGAGAAAGAGTAACTGGAACAACACCCTCAGATGCAGCAGGTAGGTTTCGGGTTGTTTAATCACCTGACCTTCTGCCCGTCTGCCATGCAACACCGCAATCAAACAGGGTTGCTCTTTTGATTAAGCACTTAAACAAGCCAGCGCCAGGTTGTCAAAACACCGAGCGGGGAGTAGGGCGATCCAAGTGATAGTGAAAATAATTTTAACAAGTTTTCTTAAAATTTATAGCTTGATGACTTTTTTGATTAAATAAATTAAGAGAGATCGTAATAGCTAACAGTGGCGTTGTTAGAGCGCTATGAATTAATTAATATACAATCTGGGGTTTTAGCACTGCTTTCCAATTAAGGAGAAATGCTTCACAACTACGATGATGAGTTTGAGTGACGAAAAAGCCTTTCTCTTATAAAATATTTGACGTGTTAAAATTCACTATGCTAGTCCCCCTAATTCTCTATCTGCCTCTCTGTATCATTCCTTCTGTCTCTTTCTCTACCTGTCCCTCTAACTCTTTCTGCGTATCTCTCTCTATCATTCTCCCTGTTTCTTTCTCTTTCTCTGTGTTCCATTCTTATGATTACTGATGATAGACAAAAGCATACATTAATTTGTGCAGTTGTGTGGATAGTAGAGGTGGTAATATATGGAATATGTATTATTAAAGAGATGAGCAGGACAAAAACTGAAGTAAGCTTTAAACGAAGAGACTAGAGACCTTCATAGATGTAAGAAACTAAGAATAAAGATAAAATGGAATATGGGAAGGGTCTCAAACCTAAATGTAGCTTGAAACAAACAGATAAAGCACACACAAAAAAATTCGGGCTGATGACATGGACGGGGATCGAAAGGGCACCTTCTACTTAAAAGTGTTCTAAACAACTTTGCTCTTGCCTTCCAAACACAATATAAACATTTGTAGTAGTTGTACAAGTAGTAGAAGTAGTAGTAGCAAGAGTAGTAGCAGTATAGTGGTAGTTGTAGTAGTAGTAGTAGTAGTAGTAGTAGTAGTAGTAGTAGTAGTAGTAGTAGTAGTAGTAGTAGTAGTAGTAATAGTAGTAGTAGTAACTGACAGACAGAGAGACGTATAGACAGAGCGTGAACGAAAGAGGACCTTTAGCAATTAAACAGGTGTGCTCTGACGTGTTGATTCATCTTCATTTAGATTTATGCAGTAGTAGTAGTAGTAGTAGTAGTATAGTATATTTAGAAGAGGCAGACCACAGAAATATATTATATAACTGAAGCTAGTATTTTTAAGGAATTTATACTTATGGTAACATGTAACCTACTGAAAAAATGATTGGGCTTTATCTGATTAGATTCCTCGACGTGTATAATGCAATTGCACCGAAAAAGCTTGCAAAAAAACCCAACTACACCAATATAATGCATAATATGCAGAGAAAGAGATAAAATGTACATGTCTGTGTGAGTGAGAGAGTGAGAGAGAAAGATAGAGAGAGTGGGAGACAGAGAGACAGGTAAACTGACGTAGATATAGAAATTTAGAGAAACAAAAGTATATTAATAGATAGATAGATAGATAGATAGATAGATAGATAGATAGATAGATAGATAGATAGATAGATAGATAGATAGATAGATAGATAGATAGATAGATAGATAGATAGATAGATAGATAGATAGATAGATAGATAGATAGATAGATAGATAGATAGATAGGTAGATCGATCGATTGTAGTATACATGTACATCGACAAATAGACTGGGGCATAGAATACAACGATAAAAAAATAAGCGACAACTTATTGTACTACGAAACAGCAACATTATTTTCATATGCAGGGATGTTGCACAACACATGCCTGATAATGTTGTAGTTAAGTTATGCCTGCTAAAACTTCCTCACCTACTTGCTATCTAGAATTATTGGATTTCACCTGTTTTATGCATCAGTCCCTCCTATATAAGTTGGTCCAGTGTTGGGGAAAAGCATCAACTATTTTTTGCTCACTGTTCTGTAGCTAACCCGGTCCGTTCCACCAACTCAACAAGCATCATGAAGGGTGAGTATGGAGCTTCGAGTTTTTATAGTATACGTATCTAAATCTGGTGACAGTCGCATACTCAATGCCGTTAATGGAAAAAAAGAACAGTGATGTCAAGCGTGCAACTTACTTTTTAACCACTTTATCGCTTTTAAAATAATTTTAAAGAATAAACGACATAGCTTTGTCTTTCAGGTACGAATTTAATACTCTCTCTTAAACGGTAAGATGAGGTGATTACCTTAAATAGTAATTTAAAAAGTAAAAATAGCATGCAAAAATATCAGAGGTGGATAATTTGACCAATATGTTTTTACGTTTTTGAAATATCTCAGGCACAAAGAGTTAATGAAATTTGATTTATTAAATGCGTTCGTGGGTTAACAAAAATTAAAAGGCTTTGAAGCGAATAAATGCTATTACATCAGCGATCTATGAGCTTTGGGAGAATCTTAGGTTCGAATAATTCTATGTCTTCAGTGCAAGCACCTAACTTTGAAAATTAACCAATAACAATGTGCTTTGGTTATTTCTTATACTTTACCGTTTAGACTGTTTGGAATTAGCTGTCGCTGCTGCCATGTGTCTGGTCCTGTTTGTTGTCACATGAATAGCAAGGCCTGAAACATAGATTAGTTATCAGTGATGGACTTCAAGAAACAGTTACCTTTACTTACAAAATCATTTTAAAAGGGAATATCTTGTATCATTTGACTGTCCCATCTGTCGTTTCTTTGTCGTCGCGTAAATCGCAAGCCATATAAATTAGCCTAGAAAAATTTACCTTCACTCTTAAAATAATGAGAGAATGTCTTGTATCATTTGAACCCGCCAGCTATCATTTCTTCTCTGTTTGTCGTCGCGTAAATTGCAATGCATATAACTTAGCCACTGAATATTTATCTCCACTCTGAACATAATGAGAGAAAATCTTGTATCTCTTGACCCTCCCAGCTGTCGTTGCTGTCCTGTGCCTGGCCCTGCTATCGCGTTTGCAAGGTAATTATAAGAGAGAATAATCTTGTATCACTTGACTCTCCCAGCTGTCGTTGCTGTCCTGTGCCTGGCCCTGCTGGTCATCGCGGCTTCTGCCCACTCTCCCAGCTGTCGTTGCTGTCCTGTGCCTGGCCCTGCTGGTCATCGCGGCTTCTGCCCAGGAGGTCAGCCCGCTGGTCCAGGGATGCTCCATGATGTGTGGTCAAGCCTGTGACGTAGGGAACTTCCATTCCTGGGGGACATTCTGACCACCCTGGACACTCTGTGTGACCAGGTGTGTGGTCTCGTCTGCGGACTCTTCGCCATGGCCATGTAGACTCGCACTGGATGTATACTCTCTATCCTAGTTTAACGTCTCATAAGTTCCCCTGAGGGAACCTATTTGGCGTAAAACTGGACAGTTAAAGACAAACCACTTTTATAACGGATCATGACGGCATTCACAACGGACTATGGTGAAAGTGATATTGGCACAGACGAGTGAGCCCAAGGCGAGGGAAACAGATGGCGAAGCGACTCAAGTTATTTTTTTTATCTTTAAAGTTCGCACAATAACGAACCATTAAAGAACGCTCAACATTACAACGTGCTTTACCCCTACACTTATGTTCACAATAATTGAAAAAATATAAATAAAGAAATGATGCATATATGACAACAAAATGTCCTTCATTTTATTTTTTTTATTTTTAATTTTAATTTTCAGGTTGTGTAAGTCCTCTCTTTGCATTTAAAATGATATACTCGATACCTATTTCACCAAATAAATGCTAAGCTA
>RQTK01001373.1:87394-101704 GCA_003991915.1 Elysia chlorotica | reverse complement strand
TTACTTGTTTACTTGTTTACTTGTCCTATGGAACAGCATCCTTGCACAACGGGCAACCCCATACGTGCTCCGCTCCCCTCTGAAACACGCAACGAAGTGTGTCCAAACTGACAGTCCCCGTCAAGACTTGGTTGTGTACTCTGCGATCTTTCCCAACGAGCTGTCTTCCACGTCCCTCTCCTTTCCTGACCCCCAATTCAATCATCCTCTTGATGGCTTGCTGGTCCTCTGCCGCTGTGTCCTCTGCATTCCTCAAGTGCTCAGAGAGAGCCTTTAGCACTTCCTGCTTATCCAATCTGAGGGTGCCATTCACCGTGGCATTCCCGGCCAGCTTGTCTGCTCTCTCATTTCCCTTGACCCCCGCATGACCAGGGCAGAAGATCCATGTGATTGAACTGATTGCAGTGGGTCTGATGGCTGTCATCCATTCCATCCTCATGAACCCGCACTCTATCTTCTTTAAGGCGCTCTGCGAATCAGTGAGGAACACGGCGTGTGTCGTGGTTGGTCGTGTAAGCTTGATCCATTCCAACGCCTTTGTAATGGCCTCTATTTCCATCTTCATACTGGACGTGGTTGTGGCAGCTGCCCCTGATTCTTCATGAATTACCCTATTCTCACTGTAACAGACAAAACCCCATCCACTTTGGATTCCCCTTTTTACTGATCCATCTGTGTATATAATCGGATCATGTCTCTTGGAGTTGTCATGGATGAGCTGTCGTATGTCCTGTTCAGTGACCGCTGCTGCACACTCCCTCCTATCTCTTCCCATAGTGATGATGACCTTTGTCAAAGCCGTCTGTTCAGGGCCGGTCTTTATCCATTCTCTGCCATCAATGATGTCTTCAATGGGACACACCAGTTTGATGGAATCCTCTGCCTCTGCCATCCAAGACTTTCCTCTTTTTATGCGGGTGCCTTTCTGTGTGAGCAGACTTGGGTACAATGGGTGGTGTGGGTTTTCCATGACTCGCAGGTAAGTCTTTGCTTGCGCCAACTTGTGACGGATTCTAACGCTGCTCAGGTCCAACAGAAAACGCATACAGATGATATGTGTGTCCCTAGTACATCCTAGAACTGCCCGCATTGCCTCATTCTGCAATCTTTCCAGTTTTAGCAAATTTGCTTCAGACAGGGTGAGACATCCCAAACCGTAGTCAAGGACTGACAGGATCAGAAGTTGGAACATGACAAAGAGGACATTTTGTTGTATGTGTGCGGACGCCATGGTTTTTATGGCACCGATTCCTTTTTTAACTTTCCTTGACACGTTTTCAATGTGCTGGTTGAAGGATAAGGTTCTATCGAAGGTGATACCCAGATATTTCAATGTTGTAATACATGTAATACCATATGAACATTTGTCACACGACTGAACGATCTAAGACCTGTTGTTCTTACATCAATTGTTTTTAAATGTTTTGAAAAATTGGTAATGAGACATATCTTAACAGCTACAAATGAACATCTTGATATTTTTCAGTTTGCCTATAAAGAAAGAAGAAATGTTGAAGATGCTGTGTTAACGTTTTTAAATACTGTCCTAAAACATCTTGAGACACCCAGAGTTTTTGCCACAAGTTTATTTGTTGATTTTTCGTCTGCTTTTAATACTATACAGCCCCATCTCATGATCAAGAAATTGTATGACTTGCATGTTGATGTCAGTGTTATCGCCTGGATTTTTGATTTTCTTACAATGAGACCACAATATGTTAATATAAATGGTGTTATATTCAAAACTATCATCACAAACACAGGTGCACCGCAAGGCTGTGTGCTTTCACCAATTTTATACACTGCCTACACCAATGACTACCAGACAAAAGGCACAAACACACAATTAATTAAATTTGCGGACAACTCTTGCCTAATCGGAACAATAACAAACAACGAAGATTTTTACTTTGAAGAAATTAACAAGTTTGTGTCATGGTGCGAGATTAACTTCTTAAATTTGAACATTAATAAAACAAAAGAGATGATTTTTTATTTTAGACGAAACGAGGCACCTGCTTTAACACCCCTAAAAATAAAGGACGTACAAGTTGAATTTGTTGACACATACAAATATCTTGTCCTCACCATTGATTGTAAACTTTCTTTTAACGCACATATTGAAATACTGATTAAAAAAGCTAATCAACGACTATATTTTTAAGGAAATTAAAGTCTTTCAATGTCAACCACAATATTATGAAAATCTTTTTGTCTCCTGTATCCAAAGTTTAATTTCTTTTGGAATTACATGTTTTGGAGGAAACCTATCAAAAGCCCACTCGCAAAGAGTAAAAAAAAAAAAAAAAAAGCTTCCCGAATTATTGGCTGTGAACTGACGTCTTTCAAAGACATGTATTTTTTACAAGTAATTAAAAAAGCTAAATGTATTACATCAGACACAAACCATCCTCTACATAGTGAATACGAAACGTCCAAAAGAAGCAACAGACTATTATCAAAAAGAGCAAGAACAGATAGATACAAAAACTCATTCATACCAACATCCATTAGGCGACTACAAAATAGCTTTAACTAGAGCGGGGCGAACGTTGGTCTCCGGGTCGGGAGAATCGCAGTCGGGAACTTTGTGTTTGTATGCAGTATTAAATGTATTCTTGTATATGCGTGAAGAGTTGTGTGTTTGAAATAGCTCATTATATTTTATTATTATTATCATCACTAATTTTTATGTCACACATGTACAACTGGTGTATTTATAATGTGTTCTCCGACAACTTTACAGCAACGTATATATTTTGGATTGACTTTTGCCATGGAAGCAAAAAAACTCTCTAAGCACATGCACTCTTCCGTAGTACAACTGCAATTCTTGTTTTGAATTCCGCCATGTTCTTTTCATCCCCTGTGATTTGTTGGCCCAGGTGCTCAAAAGAGTGCACTTTTTAGTTTGTCGCCAATGTTAGTATAACAATAATATACATGTGTATTACATTATAATACATGTATGTCGCCAGGTGGGGGGGGGGGCGCGGTGGTCCAGGGGTAGAACATCGGCTTTCGACGCAAAAGGTCCCGAGTTCGAATCCTGGCTGACGCGTTCCCTACTGATTGGGTCGGTGTCAGTATAATGTGACCGGCTGAGACAGGAGTCATGGTATCCCCGCCCTGTCTCGTGTGTGGCAGCACATAAAATTGTCAGACGTCCGTCTTGGGGCCCGTCCACAATATAGCCTATATATTGCTGCTGTTGGACGTTAAACCAACCCAACCAACCAACCAACCTTTAATACATGTATGTCGTCAGCTTTCTTTGGTATCAGCATTAGTTCACCTTGGTTTTGTTTAAATTCACATCAAGGCCCAAAGATGTTCTTTTGGATTTGACAGTGTTTAGTATCTCTTTTAGATGTTGCTTGTTCTCTGCTAACAGGACGGTGGCATCTGTGTATCCCAGACTGTTGATGTTTCTACCACCTACATTTATGCCAGTAAGGTTGTTGCGTTTCCGGACTATTGAATAGATGTTGAGAGTGTCTAAATAGGTATCATCAATCTTAACATTAAAAAACGTTTCTGTACTTTGTAGACTGGTGGGGAGGATAAAGAGAGCTAGGGTGGGGAGAATAAAGAGAGATACAGACTTTAAAAGAGACAAACAAAAATTGAAGGGTGGGGAGAATAAAGAGAGATACAGACTTTAAAAGAGACAAACAAAAATTGACAGAGATACACACATTACAAAATTAGAAGGCCGAGGTAAACTCAAAGATGTGAGAATAAAGACAGAAAACATCATTTGCGTTGCTTGTGTGTATTGAACTTTGGAAGTTGCTTAGTTAAAATGAAGTTGACATTGAGAGAGTGTTCCATCCTCTCAAGCCATGCTGTTGTGCTTCAGTATTTCCCCTGCCCGGGTTTCTTCTTCTCCTTGCTGGCTGAGGACTGCGGCTCCATCCTGCCCATGGCCATGACCTTCTTCCTCACGAAGAGGTACACGAACACGATGACTGTCTCCATGAACTCGGTGAGGGTGACCAGACTGGCGCCCAGGAAGAAACCCATCTGACCGCCAAGATAGGCTGGGAATGACAGCGGAAAAAACAAAATTACCAACCCATCTTAGCTGTGTGTCCTTTGTTTAAAAAAAAAAAGTCTCGCGGATTTTGATAGTGCATCTCTATTGGCTATTGACTCTACCGGGCATCGGCCTGCCAGCCTGAAACCTTCATCCAATGAAAATACATTGTAACTGTCCATGACTTCTGCAGTGCTGATGTAGCAGCGCAACTCCACCCACCCCTTTTTTCTAAAAAGAAGACAGCAAAACAAAACAACAGTAAAACAAAAATAAAGAAAAGAAAACAAAATAAATCAATGGCGTAAAAAAGACCAAAGAAATCAAAACCTAAATAAAAACACTTACAAAAAAAAAGTATCGAAAAAGCTCCAATTAATTCGAAGTCGATCCTTTTTTTTTGAGAGAGGGAGAGAGAGAGGCAGGCAGGCAGACAGACAGACAGACAGACAGAAGGAGAGAGTCAGACAGGTTGACAAACTGTAAGACAGAGATACAGAGACCTACAGTGTGCCTGAAAAATATCGAAAATGGACTTTACAGTCCTTCTCAGTTCTTAGAAAATGCATCACACGTTCCCTAAACGAATTAAAACGTAGGCATATACCCAGTGATCTGTTGGACCAAAGTCTTATATATCTAATTACAGTGGAATCCACATAAATCTAATAACATATCGTGGTCACAGTTTAAATATTTTTTTTCTGTGCAACACTTACTTTCACCTGGACAAAGTCAACCCTTCTTGCTTCATCCCCCCTACACCCCCCCCACTCCTCCAGCTAAGGAGTTGGCGATGTTTCCACCGAAGTCCATGGTGAACGTACCGAGTATGGAGGTGAACGTACCGAGACCGAGTATGGAGGTGAACGTACCGAGTATGGAGGTGAACGTACCGAGACCGAGTATGGAGGTGAACGTACCGAGTATGGAGAGAACGTACCGAGTATGGAGGTGAACGTACCGAGTATGGAGGTGAACGTACCGAGTATGGAGGTGAACGTACCGAGTATGGAGGTGAACGTACCGAGTATGGAGGTGAACGTACCGAGTATGGAGGTGAACGTACCGAGTATGGAGGTGAACGTACCGAGTATGGAGGTGAACGTACCGAGTATGGAGGTGAACGTACCGAGTATGGAGGTGAACGTACCGAGTATGGAGGTGAACGTACCCAGTATGGAGGTGAACGTGTACTGAGGCTCGTGGGACTCTTCCCGTACCACATTGGACTCCAGGTACACGCGAACTTCGATGTAGTTGTCTCTGCAGAAACACAGCAAACAGTTCGGTTTGATTTGTTGGTTGTCACATGATCAGCAACTAGCATATATATCGTGGACGGCTTCCAAGACTAATGTCTGAAATTTGACAGGTCGCCTCACAGAGACAGGATGGAGAACACTTAACATGTTCTCATATTTGAGACACTGTCGGTAAAACGCATACCATCCAAAATCCACAATTATCGACAATAAGAAAAAAACCCATCTCCATCACCACTGTGTTTCTTGTATTGAAATATTATCTGTACTGTATGTCTCTTCTTTCTTGCCACAGATGTTACAGAATTTTAATTTTTTTTAAACCTTGAACTGTGATGGAGAAAATACACACAAAAAATCTTAGGCCGCTCTCGATTTGTGGTAAACCCTCTTATTATAATATTGTTACGAAGAGTCGTAAGCTACTACGTCGTTGTACTCACAGCCCCGTATCTCTAAAGGATGCAAGTAGTTAATGTTGATTGCAAAAGGGAAATAAAAATAAGGGTTGGGGTCTTAATCGGAGTGTGTACTTTCATTAAGCAAGAATAGGTCTCACATCACACTAACTCAAAGCCTCAGGGGATTTCCAACAAAAACTCGGTCTTTCTTCGCATTCCTTTTATTCTTTCACGTCCTTTTTAGTTTTTCACTCACGCGATTTCTTCTCTGCTTTAATTTGAACACTGTTCTATTTTTCTGTCAGAAAATTTGAATCTGGCTTGAGTGACAGAGGTTAATATAAAAAATAAACACCGTAGAACAAAACCCCCACCAAGTTTAAAATTATCAAAGCAACCACAAAGCAACCCCTTCGAAAACAAACCGGAACTGCAAGTTTCCATATCTGAAACAAAACCTCGATGATGAGGAGCTTGCCTAAGACGCAAGCTAGCTTAGACGAAAGAGTGCGCGGCTCCTTACCACAAGGTTCTCGTTTCGAATCCCAATAAAAAAAGTCTTGTTCTCAAATGTTGGATCAGTTTCAGTATTCAGAACATTGTAAGCGAATGAGTTCGGATATTCACGCTGGGTAAGACAGCACAAATACAATGAAACATTCTCATGAAAACATTAACTTTTTGTGCAGTACGTCAATTTGTCTTAGTAACCATCCGAACATAGAAAACAACAACTCAAGTTAATGTTTTTAGTCTTTTTCCTTCACTCTTTATTATTTCTCTCCCCCCTTTTATTATCTTTTCCACCTCTATCTATCTCCCTTTCCCCATCTTTCTCTCTACCTCCTTCCCTCATATCATCATATATTGGAGGATGCTCTTGCTCTTTCTCTTCCCTCATTTCTTTGTTTCCCACTCTCTCCCCTCTCTCTATCTCACTCTCTCCCCTCTCTCTATCTCACTCTCTCCCCCCTCTGTTCCCTCTATCTCACTCTCTCCGCCCTCTGTTCCCTCTATCTCACTCTCTCCGCCCTCTGTTCCCTCTATCTCACTCTCTCCCCCCTCTGTTCCCTCTATCTCACTCTCTCCCCCCTCTGTTCCCTCTACCTCCCCGAGCTCCCACCTGAGTCTCTCCACGTCCCCGTCCTGCATGTCCAGCTGGGAGAGGATGAACTGGGAGGAGGCCCGGGACGGCAGCTGGGACGCGGAGATGGTCATGTCGTAGCGGTGGAAGGTACAGGGCCGCGGGCAGTCACACGTCACGTTCATCAGGTTGTTGATGAGGGCACCTGCCGAAGGAGCCAGCGACATGCAGACACCGTTAGAGCGTCTTCCCAAAATAACAGGCAAAGTGACCGAATTGACTGATGTGAACACATGTTTACATAACATGGGTTACACCGATCTATCTCTTTTAAAATATTATCATAGTTTGAACAGAATGGTACTCGAGAGTATTATGTGTTCAGCCTAAGAGCTTACGAGCCTAAAATGTCCACTGTCCACATTATGAATAATATTTTAATGATATAACTCACTTGCACTCTAAGTATTGATGTGTGTTATTTCAGTGGCCCTGCCTTGGAAGCCTTGGTTAGGAGATAAACGGGTGTAAAATAAGCTATAGACCCACTGCTCGTAAATTCAGAGCTCAGACTGAGTTATCTGTGCTCCAAATGAATATGGATATTTTTTTAAAAGAATAATAACCACTTTCATAAGACGAGAAACTATTTGTTGCATTTTTAACTTCTATAACTGGTAACTAGCCATCTCGTCGATTAGTCAAAAGACTTATTGCAAGACAACACAGAATTTTTTCTTTACAATTCCTTACTTTTGTGTTCCTTGAAGCAAAAGAAGTCTTGCTCAATACTACACGGGGGAAGACCTTCCACCTCTGAGGACACGAAGAAAAGCTTACCATTGGCTTTAAAAAATTGTGGTAAGAAACAATTTCAGTATCAAAGCATTATTGAAAATCTCAAAATACACCAAATATAAAGTAATCTTTTTTCACCAATATATAATCTCCCTCCGCTGAATAACAGAGAGCAGAAATAATTTCTCTGCTTCTAAGGTTCGTTCCGGCATTCCACGCTCTTTGGTATGGTTACTGAGTTCAAACTATTCTTATGATCTGCGATGTTTGTAAATCCGGATTCATTAAGGATATCTTTTGCATAACTAGCTGATGACTGTTTTGACAGTCGCTCTCTAAGCGCGGAGGTGTAATAGGAACAGTTGAAAAAGGCGAACAAAGCTACGCTAGTACTGTAACTAAATGGCACTGGCTCACTCAGCGTGGAGCTGTAGCAGGAGCAGTTGTGGGCGGCCCACAGGTCCTGGCACTGGTCGATGCAGGCCGTGTAGCTGTAGAAGGGCGCGTCGTACATCTTGTCCTTGAGGTCCATATGCTCCGTCTCCTGGCACGGTTCAGAGCCGTATGAGTGGTACGGCGGCGGCAGGAACGTGAACTGGCGGGGTGAAGGAGAAAGAGAGAAATAAAAAAAAGAGAGAGAGAGAGAAAGAGAAAGAGAGAGAGAGAGAGAGAGAGAGAGAGAGAAAGAGAGAGAGAGAGAGAGAGAGATTATGGATTAGTTATCTAGTGGCCAGTAAAGACCAACCCCTGCTATGAAAGTCAAGCAGATCATCGGAACCGTACCTGCCCTAGCTTGCAGACTCAAGGACAGAGAAGAAAGCGCTGTCAGTATCGCTCCACCCAGGGCGGTCTTCAGAATACAGCAAGGAGACACATACCTTTTTTTCTTTTACGAACACGGCGGGAGAGGTGGAGGAAATCAAATGATTTAACAGCTGTGATGGCGAACAACCCAGATATGGGGATCAAACCTGACAACCTTCTGCCTTGTAGGTTAACTTGGATTCTCTATAGAGGGAGGGAGAGAATTCTCTCCCTCTCTCCGGGTTTAACGTCTCCTAGGTTCCCCTGGGGGGTCCTATACGGCGACAGGCGGCGTTGACAGAAGACAAAAGCTCAAGAGGAAGGCAAGACATGATAGATCCTATGCTTGCTCATTCTATTACTATGAGGCTGGTCCTCTAATGTATGGGGTTCCCTAATTTTTGGGGTTCTAAAGTGGAAAGGGGGGATAGGCTGAGACAGACAAGACAAACCTTCCCTTCTACGCTGGGGGGACGGGCAAGGCTAGGCATTTAATTTTTTTTTATGAGTGAGGCAGGAGATTGATAGTTAAAACCGGGGATATTACCCTATTGGTGTTCTAATTTAGTATTGTTCCCCCATTTTTTCCCCTGCTGCTTATCCATTAACACTTCCACCCCCATCACAACCATAATATTGTCTCTATTGTTGCGACTGCTGTTTACTATTACTTTCCCCACCATCATCATTATCACAGTTACCAGTATTATTATTACTACCACCACCACCACTACCACTACTACTATTACTATTATTACCATTACTACGACTACCACCACTACTACTACTACTACTACCACTACTATTACTACTATCACTACTACTATTACTATCATTATTACTGCTACCACCCTTACCATTATTACCACTACCACTACTACTACTATTATTATTATTATTACTACCACCACCACCCTTACCACCATCACTATCACTACCACTACTACCATTATTATCATCATCATTACTACTACTACCGCCATCACTATTATTATTATCATCATTATTATTATTATTATCACTACTATCACCACTACTATTATTATTACTATTACTACTATTATCACCATTATTACTATTACCACTATTATTACTATTACTACTATCACCACTACCATTATTATCACTACTACTACTACCATCACCACCATTACCACTCTTACTATTATTATTACTACCACCACCACTACCACCACTACCACCACCACCACCACCACCACTATTACCATTATTATCATTACCACTACTACCATTATTACCACTACAATTATCACTACTACTACTACCATCACCACCATTACCACTCTTACTATTATTATTACTACCACCACCACTACCACCACTACCACCACCACCACCACCACTATTACCATTATTATCATTATCACTACTACCAAGATTTGATGTTAATTTTAATCACTGAAAAAATAGATGGGAAACGAATATAATTGATAAATACGAGCGCTTTTAGATCCAATCTCGCTAGTGTTTCTCTGTTTGTTTGTTGTTGTTTCTGCTTTGGTTTGTTTAGTTTTTTTTTGTTTTTTTTTGCTTTTGTTTATTTTTTTTTGTACGCACCTACCATTATTGAATAATTTATTGTATTGGAAATCTTTACAAGAAGAATAACTCTTGAAGTTATGAACAAAGAGATGTAATTCTTGTTAGAAATTAAGCATCTCAACCAAAAGCCAGATCAGATGTAGATCTAGATATTTATTTGGTTTTATTTTTTTGAAACAAAAGCGTTGAAATGTAGACCTTTAATAATACCATTAAAAAAAACAAGAAAAACTAGTATCTACATACTAAAACTAGATTAGATCATGTCATAAAGTAAGTCTCGATTTAAAAAAAAATCATATTTTATAGATCTAGATCTAGATCTACCTAAAATCTAGAGGCTGTAAGTACAACGTCGTAACAATGTAAGAATAAAAAGTCTTACGACGAGTCTTAGGCTACCGCGACATTGTACTTACGACCCTAGATCTAAACCTAGTCTAGTCCAAGGAGCTAAATCTATGCCAATCGTTTTTTTTTCAGTGTATGAGTAAAATCTTAAAATTTGGTTGCTGTTAAAACACATTTAAACCTTGGATTATCAAGTAGATCTACATCTAGATCTAGTAGGCCCTAACCACTTCAGTTTACAAAAATAATAATTCAAAATGATTATATTTATTTGTAGAAAAAAGAATGAGATAGATTCTTCGTTTCCCTAGTCTTTGATGCTTCATCGGACCTAATTTAGACAAATCGGCCCACTTCCTATTGTTTTTTATGTTGTTATTTCAATAAGATAAACACTGTTTGCCACACACAATTTGAGTTACTTTGTTCTTTCATTTAAAATCAGATTTTCTTCAAAGATAAAATTTATTACACTGAGACAATCAAAAACAAAACTAAATAGACCTACATTGTAAAAAGCATTTCATGTACAACTTGAATGTAAACACGACCCATTTTGAAAGCTTGGTGAGTTAATAATTATAAATTTATCATTCGTGATTTAATTTGTAAACACTTGCTTATTCGTTGTGTTTCTGGACTACTATACAAGGAGTGAGCAGTTGATATAATTCTATACCTTTACTAAGGAATATGTTCGTTTCCTACCTTTTGGGAGCACCTATTTAACATCTTCCCAAGGGAGACTTTTTATACATTTTGCGACTTAAGGACCAACAAAGAGTAATGGAATAACACGACATGCTAATCACTATATTGACTGTATACCTAGAGTAGAACCCTCTGTCTTTTCGCAACCCTCATGATTGGGATGTGACAAGAGGATATTGAGTGTCTGTGGCACTGGCGTGTGGTGAGCGTGTGGTGAGCTCTCCACAAGTGCAAAATATGTGGGAGTTTAGGGGGCCGAAGGCCCTCATAAGCTGAGAGATATTTAGGATTCAAAATATGAAAATCGGTGTTCTGGGTCTCAAGATTTGCCAAACAGTGACCAGATTTTTTATTTGTTTATAAGAAATGTTCGTAACCATGTACCAGTGAACTAAAATTTTGATCATATTTATGTTTTAGTAATGCTTGAATAAATAATTTTTACACGTATTATTGAGCACATAAATGTGAAAAAGAGGTTATGTAATGAAATAATATTCATTTTACCTTGAAGATTGATGTTTATGCAGATTTAAATGACAGTTCGATGAATAACAATATTTCAAGTCACACCGACACAGATTCAAAAGTGAAAATAACTATAGTGTCTTTCTCTCCCTCTTTCTTTTTCTCTCACTTTCACTTTCTATGTCTTTGTCTCTATCTGGCTCTCTTTGTCTCTGTCTCTTCCCGCCTCCCTTCCCCTACCTCTCTCTCTCTCTCACTCTCTATTCTCTCTCTCTTCTGTCTATCCTTTCTATCTATCCTCTCTCTCCCTCTGTCTTTCCATATCTCTCTCTCTCTCTCTCTACTGACAACCTTCTGCCTTGTAGGTTTGCCAAGTAAAGCAAAAGGTTAGAGGAATTCCCTCGATCAAAAAGTATGCAGTGAAACCGGGTACCATCGATCAAAAGATGCTAATATAGCAATGAGGCTTAGAAATCAGGTTGCAAAAAGATGTCCACGTATCCCTTCAAATGATGCCTTTAAATAATATAAATCAATTCCATGGTGCTTCATCTGTGGTAAACCAGGCAGAGGAAGTGCCGGACTTTCTGCCTCGAAGGAGTCTGCTCAAATCTACTGGTCAAGACATGAACAATAAAAAAACAACAACAACCCAACTTTCAAATAGACCGAGAGACACCGAGATAGATGTTGCACGCATGCATGCAAGAATCCCACCTACAAACACATGATAACCGGTTCACAATAAGAGTCTTGTAGTCGATTTACATAGTTTTACACAGGCAACTGAGAGATCTAACTGGTCTATAGTTTTCTGCCTTTTCCCTGCCTTTCCATTTCTTCCGCTTTGGGCAACGGAGGAGTACATAGGAACAGCCAAAACAAGATATCAAGAGGCTCTGACCAGATTGGAGCTATGGGCAAAGGCCTAGCTCATGAAAGCAAATGCACAAAGGACCACCTATACTATGCTCACCATATCACACAAAAAACATACTCAAAAGTTAATCCTCACACTAAATAGGACCTCATCAAAGAAAAAAGTCAAGCCCAAATATCTAGGTATAACTTTGGCCCAAAAATGACATGAAAAGCACAACAGAACAATGCCAAAGAAAGGTGTCACAAGAACCTATCTCCTCCACAAGTTAACTGGACTCAAATGGGGAGCGGATGTAAATATTCTAAGAAAAACATACGTTCGCGCTGTACCAGAATATGGAATCACAGTATAAGGTTCAGCGACGAACTGTCATTTCCAAAAAGCCAAGTCTGTTCAAAACCAAAGCCTCCGTATGATTACAGGCGCATGAAATCTAGATAGGACGTCAGGCTGCATTGAATCCCTAACACTACAGTAAGGGAAGACACACCATTGATAAAGAGGCTAAAATACAAAGCACACGCAGTGAGCAAAATGTTTAACAGAATCAACAAGTCTAATAAACAGCGACTGAAAAAATAAACCTTTACCAAAGTTCTAGATCCTTGGAGTCTAAAAATTAAACCATTGTATGCCCTGAAAGAACCAACTTCCATAGAAACATATTCTCCAACACCCCTTTTGTAGAACATACCAACCCTTGATGTAAACAGCAAAAGGCAGCATTTAAACTATAGAAAGAAAAGGGCAATATACAGCAGCATAACTCAAAGATGCACATATTTAAATGCAAAGTAACTCAGTAAAGATTAGACTGGAGTGTACACCGATGGATCTGAAAAAAAAATCAACAAAAATAACCCACCAGCAAGTGGAGTGTACATTGAAAAGACAAATTAATCACACCTCGTTCGCTATTAGCGTAGACTCATAAATATAACAAATTTAAAAACAACAACCCAGTAAGTAATTTCTTTTTTTCCCTGCTCATAATCAGTTTTCATTTACCAAACTTTCGTCTAGTTGTGAATTTCTTTTATGTTAGTTTAGTTTCTTCTAACCTCTGCATTTAAAAGAAAATAGTATTGACCTGCGTATTTTTTTTCGTTTGTTTTTGTATTTGTTTGGGGGAGGGAGGGGGTACCAATCATGATGCATGTGTGAGTGTTTTTCTGTGTGGCTGTGAATACCTTGGCAGGAGACAGGGATATCTTGGTGGCCGAGCCAGGCTGCAGTTCCAGCCCGTCCTTGTCCAGCCGGGGCGTCTCCGGGTGGTGCGAGATGAACATCTGTGTGGGGAGACATGGACACTGATACACTGGTAGTTTGCTAGCAGAAAGCGACACTCATCATTCACTAGTTTTGTAGTTTTCAGTTCTGTCAAGTCAGAGAGGGTTTCAAATATACGTCGAAACTAGCACCTTGTTAAAGAAGTGACAGGGGGAAAATATTTGAAAATTCGTATACATAATATGTGTTGATCGATTTATCAGAGGAGCTTTATTTTGTGACAAAGATCCATGAACAATTTCACTAAAAACAAATCAAAAGGTCGCGTCTAAAATATGTTCAGAATGAATTCAGGAAACAAACCCCTTAGTTCTACGTAGATCTAGATCGCAAAAGCATGGTTTCTTTAGTCAGAAAATAAGTTAATGAGTTTGATGGTAGTTCCAAAATTGGCACAATTCCCAGATGTAGTCAATAAGCCTAGAACTAAAGACGTTTGCATTAGGTTTTCTTTTTTGTGTGAAGCCCTGCAGTTTTTACACACACACACACACACTCAGACACACACATAATTATATCAAACTGGACAGAAAAGAGTTAAAAAAAAGAGCGAACAATATTCTACACGAAAGTGTTCGTAGCTAACACCGAATTCTTTAAAATAAATGCCCCCATCCATTTACCCCCGCCCCCCTAAAAAAAACACAAACAAA
>RQTK01001373.1:72802-83888 GCA_003991915.1 Elysia chlorotica | reverse complement strand
ATTCACAGGGAGACGAATTTTTGCCAAACTACTTGTCGCCTCCAGAGTGCGGTTGGTTCAATGTGGATGCCAATATCAGTAGCCCAACTCATTTATAGATGCGAAAGCTCGTATACCCAAAGTAGACCCCAACAGACTTTACGAACAAGAGTTCCATATTAGTAGTGACAAACATTGTTAGCGGAGGTCTTGTCATGTGGACATTAGCGCATATATTGACTAACTAACCTTGCGAGCGGAGGTCTCGTCATGTGGACCTTAGTGCCTGTAGTTACTAACTAACCTTGCGAGCGGAGGTCTCGTCATGTGGACCTTAGTGCCTGTAGCGACTAACTAACCTTGCGAGTGGAGGTCTCGTCACGTGGACCTTAGTGCCTGTAGCGACTAACTAACCTTGCGAGTGGAGGTCTCGTCACGTGGACCTTAGTGCCTGTAGTGACTAACTAACCTTGCGAGCGGAGGTCTCGTCATGTGGACCTTAGTGCCTGTAGCGACTAACTAACCTTGCGAGTGGAGGTCTCGTCATGTGGACCTTAGTGCCTGTAGTGACTTACCTTGCGAGTGGAGGTCTCGTCACGTGGACCTTAGTGCCTGTAGTTACTAACCTTGCGAGCGAGTGGAGGTCTCGACATGTGGACCTTAGTGCCTGTAGCGACTAACTAACCTTGCGAGTGGAGGTCTCGACATGTGGACCTTAGTGCCTGTAGCGACTAACTAACTTTGCGAGTGGAGGTCTCGTCACGTGGACCTTAGTGTCTGTAGTGACTAACTAACCTTGCGAGTGGAGGTCTCGACATGTGGACCTTAGTGCCTGTAGTGACTAACTAACCTTGCGAGCGGAGGTCTCGTCACGTGGACCTTTGTGCCCGTAGTAACTAACCTTGCTCATATACCCAAAGCAGACCCCGAGAGACCTTACGAACAAGAGTTCCATATATTTAGTCACTAATCTCACTAGCGGAGGTCTCGACATGTGGACCCTAGTGCCTGTAGCGACTAACTAACCTTGCGAGCGGAGATCGTCATGTGGACCTTAGTGCCTGTAGCGACTAACTAACCTTGCGAGTGGAGGTCTCGTCATGTGGACCTTAGTGCCTGTAGTGACTAACCTTGCGAGCGGAGGTCTCTCGTTGTTCTCGATGTTCTTGACGCCATGACAGCTCGAGTCTCTGCCGAAGATGAGCCACGGCTCCGTAATCTCTCCGTTAGCGTCAAGCTTGTGAGGACACGGCTCGTCGTCCGCCCGGCACCGCTCGCTGCTGCGAGACGTGTAGGAAAATATGCTGGAGACGTTAGGATAAGATAACACAAGATAAGAAACGATAAACTTTACTCACCCAGCACGAATATTTAGGTGAAATATATATGAACTAGAAACATAAACTAATCTGAACTTAAACGAATACCCATAAACATGAATAACGGCTCTCTTTACCCCCCTCTCCTTATCTCTTTTTATTTATTTCGTCTTTCCTTCTATCTCGTTCTATCTATCTTTTCCTTTGTCTCTTCACCTATCTCTCTTTTATATTTAGAAAAGTAGATTCAGAAGAAATCGACACCCAACCAGACGGCGAATCACAGGTGATTCATAAAAGATGGATCGATTTAAAAGCTTCCAAAACCAATATTTGACAAATCTTTCCAACAAAGTACAACTTAAAATGTACACCCACTTTTTTCTTGAACAATAAAACTTGTTGAGCTACCACAATTAAACTAAATGTTAATGCAGAATCGTCAAATTATTGTTTTAAACGCAGTCATCATCTCATAAACTTATTATTGTGTACCTTTATGCGACACGTTTAAAACGTGCGCGGTATATATAAGTTATATATATGACTTACAGATATCACTAAGTGGCGATAACTCTTACTACCTGGTACTTACTTTTCTCTATAGCTCTCCTTATCATTACTAAATACCCAGATCGAGGGAGTCATGATCCCTTGAGGAATATGGTTTTCAAGACATTGAAAATTACAAACAAAAATTAATGTCTTATATCTTTCCAAAAAGTAACAAAGAGGCATTACAAAAACAGTATCCACATTGCTGTTATTAACTGCTGTATGACTTGAATTAGACCAAAATAAATTCATCAAGTATTGAAACCATTTCCGAGTGTGGAATACATGCCGAAACAACAGAAAAAGGCAAACAATATAAATCCTTTTATCTGTCCTCTGAAACAGTATGGGTTTTGTGGTGGAGTCATATGATTGACCCAATTCCCACTTCACAGTGACGAGTTGCTTTCATTAAAAATGTCGATCTTGGTCAATCAAACAAGGACTGGTCCTATCTGGCATCGACAAAAAGTCTTCAATACCACGATGACGTTGGCTTGTATTGGAACATTAGGACTGGCCGTGTGATAAAGCTATAAACACAGATAACAAACCGCATCTTGATTCACCGAGGGCTTTCACGAGGGGGGAAATCAACATGAACAATTTATGTGGCGGACCACGTTTAGCAAACAGAAAAAACAACAAGCAATCAATAGAAAACAAACAAACAAACAAACAAGAAACTGGTAATGACTCTATTTGCACAAACAGGTAAAAAACACACTCACAATGTTATTCGTAAGATTTGTTTCTCAAACTTTTGCCTGTCAAATGATGTTATCACCGAAAGTATATAGCTTTCAAACTAGTTCTCTATGATTCGAACCAACTTGGGTAGTCCTCGAACTTCTTCGGAGCCCCATTCTAGTTATCAGCGCATTGGATAAAATACGATAGTCACGGAGCAGATGAGAAGTGGAACCTTTGATCATCTCAAGGATGCGTGGTAGGAAGATCAGCTGGAGACACTACGGGAAATCAGCCATCATTAAACCGTAGAACAAACATTTGTATGCCTTCATCAACTTCTTTGAGCGTCTTTGTTAAGCAGATTTTTTTATATAGAGAGACCATAACACTATACTTTATGACACGAAATTCGTAGCTTCTCATCTATACTCTGTTTGCTTGTTTAGAAGAGCCTACATTTATGTCACTATGCTGTATCAATCACTATGACAGTGTGCCTTACCTATCTTGCGCTGTTTTTTCTGATTGTTTTTTTGGAGACTGTTCGCGAGTTAGATCGTCGGATGACGCACCAAACCTGCACAAATTTTAACGAACAGAGTGATCATGACACTAATTATACTAATAGCAAAAGAAGAAAAAAGGAAATTTTCTATCACCTCCCAACTATAATTCGTACGCATCTACACTTGTCGCAATGGACGTACAAACATCCAGGGACAAACACAATAAGTTTGTTGTATCTTATAAATCAGATAGGCAAACTACTGGATACATTAAAAGTATATCTGGAATTTTTTTAGGTGTTTTTCCACAGTGGTAGAGGTAGGCTTTTTAGTGAAAATGGTCGAACAATGATTGGATAGGATAGAACCCACGACTTATAGATGCCATGAAACTCCTTTTTAAGGAGCGCAGTGGTCTAGTGGTATAAACCATGCTCGCTTTAGGTGGCGAGGCGATTCGGTGCAGCTGCATCTTCAAGTCGAAATGTTTAATAGAAAAGAAATGCAAGACTCTTTCTACCTTCAATGGGCAGAACAATTAGTGTGTCAGGAGAAAAGTTGGACTTCAATGCCAAATATTCAGAGAAGGAGGAAAGTTGGACTTCAATACCAAATGTAATTTTGAAAGAACTCGGGGGACCATTAGTGTTTCAATCAAATGTGCCACTATACAACATGAAAGGGATACACCTTATAAAAAGTAGCTTTTGGAAGAATACTGTAGAAGTTTGGACTCAACACAACGTACACACGAATCCCTGTATGGGAAATTTGATAAATGAACCTATATTCAATAACAAGTATATTACCTATAAAGGCAACGTTCTTTTTATAAAAGATTGTATCAAGCGAAATATTCTGCTCGTCAGGGATATGTGTAAAGACGGTAGATTAATAACATACGAAGAGTTTGTAAGGCAATATCAATACTATCCTAACTCGCTACTAGACTATAATTTGATCTATAATGCGATACCTAAAGAAATGGTGAAAATGGTGCAACAAAAACCACCGATTTTATCTTTAAGAACTACAAGGTAGGAAAACTAGGCAGAACGATATTTGCAGCCATGATCCTCATGAATGCAGACCGATAGCACATGTCTTCATGAATGAATGTCAGCATAATATCGAATAATAATTGACAGTAAAAGCTACTGTCCGAGAATCACACTAGATACAATTATTGTCGCCTACGGGATTGAAGCTGGGGAAGTAAATGGCAGGCTACACAAAGGTTCTGAATGAGCGACACTGTGGCCAAACATAATTATGTTGTAATCAAACACTCCTAATTTATGTTCCTGTGCAAACAGCCTTGGTAGAAAACATACTGATCTAGAGAAAAAAACCGCGTTCACACCAATAATTCGTTGTTAATGATCACTCGAAATGCTGAAATGGTCTAACTACAAATTTCCTTTGCGGTGCAAAAATGTTTGTTGTTGTCGGGTTTTTTTTTAAATTAAGAATGAGAAACATTTATCTTGCGTATACTAGTAAGCTGTTTTCTTCAACCAAATAGTTTTACCAAATGAATTTGTAAAATTTATGATCATTAATCTCTCTATCTTAGTGTAGCTCTATTTCTCTCTTTACTTTTTCTGAGAAATTAAGGGCCTAAAATATACATTTATGTCCAGCTAAACAATCGGTTTTATATTGGATCGTTTATAAAATGACATCGAATTAATTTGTGCGATGCAGCTTTACATAGAGGTATCACCTGCATCCAGACTCAGTGCAGTTTCAACATTACAGATATTAAGGGTTTTTTTACGCTATCTATTGTGAAGAAGGAGGAGACTCTATGGTTTTGCCTCCTGCGAATGTTTTTAATCAATAAACGTCAACGGTATCTGTTTATAGGTGGCATTGGTGGCGATCCCAAGAATGAGGCCGCAGAACCTGATTTTCATGCTTTTCAAAACTAAACAGCCTAGGATGTATCCGTTGCTAGTGGAAATAGTAAGTTAATGTCTCAACAGCTTTCCCCTCCATCTTGGTAACAGTTAGCTTTTTCGCGAAGGATTAAAAAGAAACAATAATATTCTCAATTCAAAGGCAATATTTTTGTAGCTGTGAGAATCACTGTTTTCAAAAACATTATAAAAATGTTTTATGTGTGTGTGTTCCAGATAATCCTTTATAGCGGCACGAACAATTTATCAAATAAGTAAGAACATAAAACAAAAGAGGCACATAATGATATTGAACATCACATATCTCACATATCTCACAAAATTATAATATCTCTGTCTATTAAACGTTGTTACATTTTGTGTTATTGTTACTTTTAATTGTACAGAAAATACTTCTAAACCTTCGACCTACCATAATATTCATCTCGTGCTTTAAAAAGATGGAGGGTGCCTGAAGTTAAACACTGGTTCTCATGATCTAAACGTATAGCCCAGCGTGCCGTCATCGCAAGTTATTGGTGTACAAGTATGCACTAAAACGCAGCAGGAGGTATAATATCATTAATATTGCATGATAAGTTTAATCAACAAAGATCATCTTATTTGATCTTTTTTATTCTCATGCATTATTGATAAGAGCAAACTTTGTTCGTCTAGCGCTGGGCCTTGATTCCACCCTTTGTTCTGTTGGGCTTCAAATTATTCATGAGTAGGGTGCGTTTGTCTTGTCGGGAAAAGGAACAGCCGATAAATCCATGGCTGAGCTCTTTTATGAAAAGGTAGTCATAGCGTGCGAAATAATCACCACTCAGAAAGCTCTTGTGATACAAATAACGTTTTTTTTAAATGAGCATATCCATGTTTTACAATTTTCCCGAAAAAGTTTCGTTATCGATTTTGATCAAAATTGTTTAGTGTGTAGGGGTGTAGGAAAGAATTATTTTTGTCGCGAATGGCCTTTTTGTTTTGTTTAAATAGACTCAGTGTGTCATAATCTCTTTAAAAAAACGAATAGCAATTCTTAAGTGACCCTCAATCATATAGAACGATTAAATCATTTAAATATCTTAGGTTAAAAAATTCCCTTTCCACACTCTCTCTATTCATTTATATATCTGTTTTTCTATTTCCCCAGTCCTCTGATCTCCATTCGGGTGGCTCCACACCAAAAAACATAATTTTACCCAGCAAAAACAGGTTTTTACCTTTCTGGCAAAAATAAACGAAATCTTTATAAACCATCAGTTAAAGCATTTACAAGGACCAGATCATAGCGGGAAAGAGAAGTATCGCCTCAAAGTTTTCAAAGATGTTATACTTTTACACTCTACTCTCAAATAACGTCTTCATTTACATAATTGAGCGCCAGTTTATCTTTTCTTTAACTAGTTCGTAAATATTCGTATATAAAATGTAAAGGTCTGTGTTATCATCAACCTTAAGTCTTTTGTTGAATGCGACTTAAATTTATTATGCACGACGAAATTCAATTCCCTGTCAGCGTCGCTACTTACGACGGTAGAGCGGTAAATGATTATGTTTGGATAAAATCACCCCACACTCCTCTGTCCTAGCAATATCTGTAGAGAAATGAAGCAGCAGCCTTTTATTTCCTACTCTTGTTGTTGTTTTCTAACTATTGTGTATACAATTTTTTTTAAACGCCACATAAAATTTCGCGCGAGTGCGACCCAGAGTTTGCTGTAGCGCTGAGACAAACTGCTGGATCCGTGGTATTTCTCAGGAAGGGAGGCTGGGTTTTCGATCGCATTAAACTGCATGTACATAGTATATTAGGTTTCACGATAGAATGCAAAGCTCCATGCCAGCGTTGGTTGAAGCAAGAAAGAAAAATAATGGAAATCATACACACAAAAAAGCCCTAGAAGTCCTTCTATGAATTTTTTTTATTATAAAAGAAGAGTAATACATATCCTAAAATTTCACATTACAAAGGAATGCATTTCTTGAAAAAACACCAGAAAAAATTATTATTAATTGAAAAAACGTACATGATGCTTTTGGTGGTTCAATGAATGCAATATGAGTCTCTACTGAGGGTGATTTCTTCACATGTATATGAGTTGTTTTATATCCCAGGCATTTCTAGAAGGAATCTATGCTTAAGTAGATCACTATCATGCTAAGATGACAATTATTATCCAGCAATTATTATGATGATGATGAAGTTCTGACTGTTATAATCTTTCACTGCCCTTTTACTAAACTTGATGAAGGATATGAGACATTTCAAGCTTCTGATGTCAAGCTAACATCTTAAATAAATGAAGATGATGATGAAGGTGATGATGATGATGATGATGATGAAGAACTACTACTACTACTACTACTACTACTACTACTACTACTACTACTACTACTACTTGATGATGATGATGATGGTGATAAAAATAATTTCGGAAACCTTTTTCTTTTAAATCATAAAAATAATTTCAAAATGCCCAACAGACCAGGCGCACTGGCGAGTGTTAACTTTAACACAATAGAAGGTAGGCAATGGCTTTCTTAACTAGAACTTCAGACAAATGCAATATTAATGATGTCCTTATGTGGATATCCACGTCCCAAATGGGAGATTTTCCAGTCGCCCATATTCGGTTAGTGGCGCTAATACTTTTCTCCGGGGGGAAAGTGTCTCGTCTTTTATTTTTGCCTGCTTTATATTTGTTTTGTTTTCATATTTGTTTCACCCTGTGAAAGCGTGTATATATAATATTTTCCCTCTTTTGAGATATGTATCATATTTATATTTTATGTATTTCTTTTCTCTTTCCGTCATAGTATTGGCTTGAGTCACATTAGCTTTAGCCTTAACTAGAGAGAAAGTTGCGATCTTTCATAGGATTTTTTGGAAATCTCAATAGATGAGCGATCTTATTTATATTTCGTTAATTTAGATGCATGTCTTTTTGGGATTTTACATTAAAAATCAACATTTCAAAAAAGAGTTGTTTAACAATGTGTTTTTATTTGAAGGAACAGCTTAATTTCATAAGGCTATCTCTTGGGTTGAGAAATCCATCGATTACCTTGGTATATAAACATAAATATGTAATAATAAAACCCACATATTAAAATTCCTACGAGGAACCGCTGCAGCACAGTCTTAGGTGCGACTCAAAAAAAATCCTAAACGGCGATGGGACCCCAGAGCGGAGGTACTCGGGACTTGGTCCCTCATATTACACTGACACCGACCCGTCTAGTGCATGAACCAGAATCTATTGATTGAATCTAAATAGAGTTATTTTAAAATCCAATCAAGATTTAAGAGCTCCAGATTAAAGCATCTTATTTTCAAATCGTACAGATGATCTGATTTAAATTTAAGCTTCCACCATTCGGAGTTTGAAGGTGCCATCTTTTTTCTAATTATTTCACTTTCTGTGTAAACAAGTTTCCAATTATACCTCTATGGCTGACATTCAGTAATGCTATAATTAAATTAAATTTTCGAGAAAAAAGCAAAGACCTTGATTCGAACATGACGTGTAAACATAACTAAGATTTGTGGAAATTAAAAAAAACAATGAGTACAGTCACTACCTGATAAATTTATGTCGTACAGAAAACAACAACAACAACAACATCATCAAAAACAACAACAACAACAAAGAGTAAGCCTCGTTGTACACTGTTGCTTTTATCTTAGAATCAAACATAATTATTGTACTAGCGGTGAGATGTTTGATCAGTATACTCACGATATAAGTCTGCCATATACTTTTTCATGTGCGGATTCCTATCGATTACCATATAAATTATGTTATTATATAGAGGCACTCTGGTTTTGTTCGTTGTTGCTGTTTGCTTGTTTGATCATTTTTATTTAATTCGATAACGCCATAGACTGATACAGGGTTTGTTTCATATTTTTAAATATCACAAAACCTGCAGCAATTTATTTATTTGATTACTATCCTTAGAGGCAATAAAAATATCAGCCAAAAGTTTAAAAATAGAAAAAGTAAACCTTTAAGGTGATATCAGAGCACGATGCCAGTTCCACGTCATTTCTCTGTCGCCACTTCTCGGGTGTTTGTGGTTACTTTGTACAACATGAAGGTAAGGTGCGTGATTTTCTGGATGAATCTCTGTATAGAGACAGTTCCTAGTTTTAGATTTAGGTTGTGCTGGAGAAATATAGCTTTAACACTAATAATTAAGGTACGTTTATTGCCGGGATGACGTATAATTGTTTCCTAGGTTATCTTCCATGGCAGGTTTATGGGGTCAGAGTATGTACTTCGCATACAGAACAACACTAAGTCATAAATAATTTCATAGCTCTCGTTTTATTAACATTATTATCAGCAAATACATTATTACTCATTCCGTTCTCGCCATCTGCATTACCGCAATTATCCACAACCATCCCCATCATCGTTATCATAATCATCATCATCATCATCATCATCATCATCATCATCAGCAGCAGCAGCAGCAGTATAATCATCATTATCATCACGAGCTATCATAATCGTCCCCATAATCATCAACATCATCACCACCACCACAACCACCCCCATTTTCATCATCATCATCGTCATCATCCGCATCATAATTATCAGCAGCAACAACCCTATTACCCGTATTACCATCACTATTGCCATTGTTATCCCCATTATTACCACTTTTGTTTCGGGTGCAAAAACGCATTATCACTGTTTATTTATTGCCCATAGTACAAATTCTCTATCTTGAATAAAGAAAGTAAAGGGTAAGGCGGTGATTTCTATAGCAGCAAGTCCAATAAAATCGCTGGAAATGATGCTTTGTCGATGTCCTCTGCAATTTCCACGGGTTGACGGAACAAAGACTCAACCTGCAGTCTGTATAGAATGTGAGATTTCCCAGGTTGATACACTGGCCGAAGGCTAGTAGAATCGATATCCTAGAGCGCGTATTGTGTTGACTGTGCTCTGGACATTTCATAAGTGTTCTAATATAAATAGTTAACTGGGGTCATTACAACGATTTGTACTGAAACCGATCCTATTGGCCTCATTGGTGTGTGAAGTCATGCATGTTATTAGTCATTGGGTTATCTTTAAGTAGCAATACGGATAGTTAAAAGCTAGTATACTATACTAAATATCTATTTCTCTAAAATCTGCATTAAGGCTTGGTATTTTTGTACTCAATTTGATACATCGTACAAGATAACGATCTTGTTTTACATTGGTTTTAAGACATTGGTAACGTAAGGCTACAAGGCGATACCTACATAATAAATTTCAAGTAATAAAAAAATTTGGATTTTCGTCACCTGCGTACTCCCTAAATAGGCTAACAGATGTTTAATACGAGTAATCTGTTAGAATCTAAAAATAAGGTATAGTTGATATGGAATCTTGAACACCCTAACTAACAATTAATCCCCCTTGGTTTAAAACAATGGTATGAATTCTTTAGAAAAATGCAGATATTGCAGGCCGCTATGGTATTTGACATGCAAAATTCCATTGAACTATGTCGCTGTAGCATCATAGCGAGGGGATTTTTTTTCCATCTCTCCTTTTTATTTGGTTCAGAGAGTTTAATGTTTTTGTTGGGGTTTTTTTAGCTAAGAGTATTGAGATACATTATCACTCCTGTATAAACCCAAACAAGTATGCTGTGAATGCGAAAGGATAGATTAAATGTAGATAAAACTGCATTATAAAGCAATGTTCAATGGGTCTAGGCAATTTTCTGTGTTAAGGTTGATAGAGTGCGTATGAAGGATAATGTACTGTGGGAATATTGACTGCATGTCAACACTGAAAAAAGCGCGCCCTTATCGCTATTTTCTGGTTAAAAAGAAGCGGTCCAGCATCCTTTTAGCATGCTACCTTGCCCATCTTTCCATAATCATTTTTATGCTCACCAGTGTGCCAAGCAAGGAAATGTGATGAGATGCACATTAGACGAAGTAAAGCAACCAGGGGACGAAAATGGAAAAAAGGCTGGTGTTCATTAATGGATTTTCCGTGAGACTTCAGCACTGAAAAACGCCAGTATTTTTTTATTTCTAAAGATTATAAAACTATGCCAAGCAGAAGAGCAGTGTCATTATCACATCTCTCTCTCTCTCTCTCTCTCTCTCTCT
>RQTK01001373.1:0-72624 GCA_003991915.1 Elysia chlorotica | reverse complement strand
ACGGTGTTTCCGCTGTTGTTGTTGTTGTTGTTGTTGTTGTTATTGTTGTTGTTGAATTGTCTCTTATTTAGGATCTCCAAACTCATAGAGGAGATCTGGTTAGAAGAGATCCCTCCGCTGTTTGCAAGGATTTGATAAATAACCTGGACGATTAAGTTGGCTAGCTCCACATACAGGTTGGATTATCTAACCAGATGGTATTGTTTGATAAAAGTGTGATCATTTTGGTAAACGAAACGAACGAATAACATTTAAATTCAATTTATTGATTTTGTTCTGATGTGCCTGGTTGAAGCAGGTTTATATGTACTGCCATGGCGGTAAGTTTTGTCTTTTTTATGTAGAAAGTGGAGGCTAAGATATTGCAATAATTGTAAACGCGCTAATTTGCCGTCCTTTTTTCTACAATATTATTATATGCGAGGCTTGTTCAATTTTTTTTTACTTTTGTAGAGGAGAGGCCCGCCTTTTATCTTTTATGACCAATTGTATTATATTGATAATAATTACACAGCCAATACCGTTTTGCAACATCGCTTGGGCTTAGAGAGCTGTACAGGGAAAATCCGTTAAATCCATTAGCTGAATTGTAAAAACAAAAGTGATTGGGCGAAATGATTGTTTGTGTTCTGCCATTTATGAGTGCTCGGTTAGCATGTTGTCTCTTTTCCATGGAATCTAAACGGTACATTCATTGCGATTCACAAAGCGTGTTTTATTTATTTTCTCACTTGCTTAATAATTGTAGTTAAATCCTAACGATTCGGTTATTATTTGGTTGCTGCTGTCGGATTTTTGTTGTTGTTGTTCTTGTGGCTGTGGTTGTAGTGATTTTTTTGTTGCTGTTGTTATTTATGCTGTTTCCCGGTTAGTTAATGTGGTGGCATGTTACGCAATTGTAAGTTACTTACATTTTGTAGTTTTCAATTTATCCTATGTGAGATATGAGCTGTATATGCATGATATTGTTTCTACAAGATGTTGGCTTGCTGCTGTTTCTCAGAACCAATAGATGCAGATATATATACTCGCAACGTTTATAGCCACTTGAAAGTGAAACTCGACTATTCATTTGGTACAAATAATTCGACGTATTCATTAGTAATAATAAAAAATTATTTAGCCTGATATTGATGATAATATGGAGCATTAACGTTGAACATTTTTAGGAGTTTTTCTAGAAGAAAAAAAAAGCGAGTTATGTTTTACGGGGGATAACTATTAAATCAGAGTATATAATTGTTACCTCCCTTTATAAATACATTTTTGCCATTATAAAACGATAAATATTGTGAGATCCACCATGTGAAAGTAAAAAAAATGCAAATTTATGATACAAACACACACACAAGCACATTTTACTCTCTTTTTAGTTAATAATTTTCCTGATAAAATCGATCTTATTTTGTCGCAATCCTTGAGTATGTATATGAAAGGGTCTGCAGCAGTATAGGCCCTACCCTGCTCAGTTTTAATTTTTACACTTAATATCCAAAGTACGTGTTTCATGAGAGGAAAGGTACCGATGAAATTTAGCGATGCTTTTTATTCTCCATTTGTATTTTAAGAAACGCTTTACTGTTGTTTTTTTTTCGCAGACAGCACATAAATATAATATATTGTGGCTATATTATGGACGGATCCCAAGACTAAAGTCTGACAATTTTACTTGCTACCACACATAGACAATCTATGACAGATATCATGACCTATGTCTCAGCCGCTCATATTATACTAACACCAACCTAACCATTAGTTGACGAAATCAGACAAATACATTTTTTACCTATTTAGGATTCCGAACCAGGGACCTTCCGACATGTAGTCTATGTTCTATCACTTATGATCAATGGAAAAAAGACAACGCTTTTAAGTTGCAATTAGATATATTATTTTAAAAAAAGACAACGCTTTTAAGTTGCAATTAGATATTATTTTGTGAAATCTATTGGTGCATTTTTTTTTATGTTCGAAGTTCGTTTTAGAATTAACTTTCAGTCTAAAGAGTCGCAGGCAGACTGCGGTATGGAGTTCAAATCCCGGCGTATCAGTCTATCTTGAAGTCCCTTACTTAATAAAATATACATCTTCCCTTTTTTTTCACACAAAACAGGATGGCTGTCATAGACACGTTACATGTATTACCTTTTGTAAATAAGAATAGCTAAAACATTCAGAGATTCCCAAATGCAGATATTCATTACACTGTTAGTGAAAAGCGGGCACTATCGTCAAATAACAAACCACGGTCTTGTCTGTGTCTGTCTCTCTGTCTGACGGTCTGTCTGTCTGTTTGTTTGTCTGTCTCTATCTCTCTGTCTCCTCTCTCTATCTCTCTCGATCTACTCTTACACACACAAACACACACACACTCTCTCACTCAAAGGGAGAGAGATGGAAAGTCATTATCTGTGGAATCTATTAATATTCTCCCTCAATCTCTTTCTCTCTCTCTCTCTCTCTCTCTCTCTTTATAACTCACTCATTTTAGCTGAAATGCCTTGTAATTTGGCCTGATTCTTGTTTGGTCATTGATTTGTAAGTTGGTTTATCAATGACCAAACAAGAATTAGGCCAAATTACAAGGCATTTGAGCTAAAATGAGTGAGTTTACCTTATCCGGAATTTCACATGATTTAAAATTTGAAAAAAATAATTGAGATCTGCATAAATATATCTAGAACACACACAGAAAAATCTGATTGAGTTCCATTAATATTTGTCTAAGTTATGATGTTTTAAATTTTTCTACTAAATCAGTCCAATTTGCGGACATATTATTGGATTGAGTAGGTTCGAACAAATTTTTTTTTTCGTTTCACTCTCATATTGGAGCATCAACCAACCTATCTAAAGTGCATAAACTGAAAAGAGGCCAAAATACACAATTGTTCAAACCATACACATACCTTGAATCGGCAATAGTGATTCAGTTCAGGATTATCCAATGTATTGTAGACAAAGATTGACGATTGATCACGTTGACTGATGCCTTCGCGTCTACGCAACATCATTAAGACTTCTTTCAGAACCTAAAAAGAAATTGAATAACATACACTGAACAGAAAATTGGGATTGAAAAAGGGAAAGGCGTTATTCGTATTCAAGAAAACCATTTTGTTCTCAGTGAACAATGTAGAAGATTAAGGCTGTGAGTCTTTTTAAAAAATCCTTTTCAAAACTAATGTTCTATATGTTATTACTCTGAATTATACCATGATAAGTTATGTTTCCGTTAGAAGACAAGTTTAGCCCACCATTGACTGTTCTCCACAGCACAGAGTAGGGTTGCAATAAAAGTTCAGATGTAAGTGTACCTGGTCATTACTTCGGTGTTTTAAAAATATGACTAATGTAATCATATTTATTTAGTTATAGAAATTTCCTACCTCGCCTCGAACCTTGCTGAGGCGAAAAAAAAAACTCTATGGCACAATGGACATAAAAAAAGCACTAAAGGTTCACTGCTTTTTTATCATTGTAAATAGAGCCGCATTTTGTTCTTTAGCGCTCTCAGCTGAGTTTTAGCGCTATTATGAGTTGTGGCGGCGCTACCCAGCCGCTTTAGCTGTTTGCAACCTGAGACTAGAAAACAAGAGTAGTAGAATGGCAGTAGCTTCATAGAAGTTTTCGCTTGTTTTACGAAAAAATAATTGGTGCATATGATAGAATTCATTATTTTAAACATCTACGAAGTTATAATTTATCTGTTGAATAAATATTGCGGGTTGATCGCTATTTAAACAGGTGAATAAATATTGCGGCTTGGTCGCTATTTAAACTGTGCAGCGACGATTCCCAAGGCTTTCTAATCGTTTCTAAACAATGATGATAAATTTTTTTAAATAATAATAAAAAATGAAAATAAAAAACGATTGTTATCCTTTCCTCGATTTTTAAGCAAGCCTTCTCTATGCGGGGATGCCTATTGTGCAATGGTTAGGGGTTTGGGCCACTCTTGAGAAGGTGCTATGTTCGAAACTTGTTGTGGGACCCCTGTGTCAACCTAGCACGAAATGGGTGGATGAGGCTCCTCACATTGCGATGTGCCACAGACAAACAGGATCTCAACGCTTGGTTATCAATCTTTATGCAGAAAAATTTTATATATTCACTTATCAAAATAGTATTAAAGAGTGGTTTATTTTTATTAATAATAAGTTACATATCATGAGAATCGACTACATTTATATTTATTTTGTCCTAAGTTCATGTCGCGTACAAGATTGCATGCAGGAAATCCTGGGCCAGACTCAGTTCGAGATCGCCCGATATTTACTAGTAAAAAATTAACAATACGTACTTATCACGAATATTAGTTCCTGGGCATGATTGTGTATGAAAGGCACATGTTGTATGTGGATATTGAAACTGCGTGCATAGATTCGTAAAAGAATAATAAGTTGTTGTTCTCTTTTGTTGTTGTTATTGTTGTTGTTGTTGTTGTTGTTGTTGTTGTTCTCTTTTGTTGTTGTTATTGTTGTGGTTTCAAAACTTTCTAAATAGACCAGTTTTATCGATTTTGTTGATTATCCTAAATAATAGTCTACTTGGTGTAGTTGAACGATAAATTACTTAAGCAGAAAGCAGATGAAAAGAACACCAACGGGTTTATTACCATACATGATTAACAGTTGGAGAGCGTAAATGTGTTGCTATATAATTTTAAACCACCGGTCAAAATGTCCCATAAAGTTAACGTGAACGACAAGAATAGTAATAACATAATCTCTGCATAGTTTGACCGGTCAGACCAGCAGGTTGGCTTTTTACAGACGCAGGGCGTCCCGTTCTGTCACTTTCCGGATAGAAGGGCCAAGGAAAGAGAGAGAGAGAGAGAGAGAGAGAGAGAGAGAGAGAGAGAGAGAGAGAGAGAGAGAGAGAGAGAGAGAGAGAGAGAGAGAGAGAGAGAGAGAGAGAGAGAGAGAGAGAGAGATATGAAAGAGAGAGAGAGAGAGAGAGGGGGGGGAGGAAGAGAGGGGGTGTTTAATGGCTTAAATATGGGGTAAAATTTACCTTTCTTTCACCAGTCATTAAAATGTGTGAAAGCCGAATCTAAATAGTCTTCCTTTTTTAACAGTTGCTTAATTAAAATTTCTAGATGAGTGTGTAAAACCCTTATAAAACAAGTAGTTAGCTGTAGCTTATGGCTCTAGAATTATATAATTTCTTCATACCTTCGTCTTAGATTCAAGCCGCCTAAACAAACTTTAGCGCTACCTCACCTTTATATACGTTCCGTTTGCAGATTCAAAGGACGCCCTTATGGATAATTTGCATAGAGCTCTGCTGCAGAGAACATACAGAGATTATACTCTGTTTAACTGTGCATCACAGCGATGGTATAACAAGCCTGCATGAAAGACACGGATGGAGGGCATCACGATTTTCGTTTACAGGACTATTTTTTATTTAAACTTTTGAAACCTTGACGCAGACTGCAACTTTGAAATGTAGCTAACCTATATAAACGCAAATCGTCTAAATCCACTTTGCGTTATAACCGGGCGATTTCAGGGGTAAAAAGAGCAAACTATCCTCTCAGAACTCTTTCGAATAATTTTTTTACATGTGCCTGTTGGCAAAAGGATAAATCTGAAACCAAGGATAAATTTATTAATTGAAAATGTTATCTTTGTTGTTGTTTTTTAAGTTAGATAAACATAATTATATTTCTCTGTCTCATGCATTATAATATCAATATGAATTAGATTCAAATTAAAACTTAACTCTCTTTTTTTTTTACTTTTCTTTTCAGTTCGTCGTTTTTTTTTATTGTTGTTGTTGTTTTTTAGGCTTTTTCTTTTGTTTTTATAACATTAAATCGAATATTTGGCAGTGGCAAATCAGAGTTCAAATTGTTGGAATAAGAGCCAGTTTGAGATAGCACTGACCCTTTGAGCAGTGTTGAAAAGTGCATATAACAGAAATAATTATTAAAACCACTGTTCCCTGCCTCTACATGGGTCAATCGGTACTTTCTGGAACAAATCACTGGGTTCCCCAACGCTCTGTCAAAGAAAATGGGACAAACTTTATTTTCTTCCTGTCAATTTCGCTTGTCTGTTGGAGAATATGTATATGATTGGTTATATGTATATTAAAATGAAGTAAAACAAAAACAATTATGTCTTTTTATGCACTGATGAAGGGACATCAGAAAGTAATTGTTTTTGCAATTATTCAAAGGGTTTCTACGATCCTTGCTTGTATGCACTAAAGTCCTTAATGCATTAAGTATTTCAAGTTAAAAGTTCAGACTCTGGCATTCTAAGTTCATTGTCCTTTCCTTGGAAATATTATATTGAATTTTCTTGTAGTAAGACTTTGTGAATTTCTTGTTGCTCTTGAGGCGGAAACATAGCTTTATATACGTACAAGGTATGTTTCATTGATTTTTTAAACTAATTACAAAAATCTCAGAAAACAATGAAGTAATTAGATGTATCAAATTTTGCTCATAAAAAATATCCATAACTTCTTAATACGCAAACAATTTTTGAGGATCTACAGACTGGCGTAGGTTTAAAATAATATTTTGCTATCAAAAAGTCGTTATTTTGCTTTCGAAAATCTCATAAATCTTACATAAAACCTAAACGAGACATATAATTATTTGCACAAATACTTAAAGTGTTAGTGTTTAAGAAACCTGAGGGTTTTTTTTTATTTGAGGGGGGGGGGGGTCTTCTTTTACTTCCTCTAAAAAGTTTATCTCTCTACCCTATCTTTAAGGCTAAAAACAAAAACAAACCCCCATTCATGCTGTAACTTCATATAGCCCACCCACTAGGTAAAACTATTTTTGATAGATTGAACATCAATCTTCTTTAGCTGAATTTTATATTGTTTAAATTATGAAGCTGTAATTTCTCAATAAAGACAATTATTTTGCAAGCACTTATTTTGTATAATAACTACAAATCTCTGTGAAAGAACAAACTTCTGAAATAAAATAGTGTCTTTATGTAGTGTGGTTCTTCTAGCTCCCTTTTTATTTTACTATTAAATTAAGTTAGTTTAAAATAGGATTGAAAGCCTGTTTAAAAGATTACTATAACAAGATTTTAAAGATGTATTTAATCAGAAGATCGTATTCAGAGTAAATGAGCCGGACAGTTACTAAAAATAATAAGTATCAAGCATCCAGTAACTACAAGACCAGCTTAATCACTTGTTTGTCCATATGTATGCCTGTGTGTATGATGCTTTATTGTTCAGGGAAGTAGACAGTGGCCTTGTGGCTTCTTGCCTTGGCCAACAAGTTTTTGAGTCCTGCTGGTCAGGTATTCGTCTACATAAAAAGACAAATCGACCGTCCTTCTTTCATAGAAGCGGACGAAAGCATGTGAGGATTAAAAGTGTTATTTCTTATTTCTTCAACTTCAGTATTTCAGATCGACATTGTCATGGCTCGTTAATTTGTCAAGGTTGTAGACGTGTTATAAGTCCTGCTCCATTCATCCAACATAAGAATCCAAGAAACGGTAAACTATCTAATGAGACATCTCTTTCCATCGGACGTAGCGGTATCGTTTTACTTTTAAGTGAGTAGGTATCTCCATAAAGGAACATATGCATAACGTATTTTGATGAGTGTATTGTTTCATTTATTGTGACCCTTTCTATTTCAGAAACACTTAATTTTTTCATTAAGTGTGAATTTATTCTATGTCTGTTATTGATTTTCTTTAGGTATAAAATTGTCTAGTTCTAATTATATTTATCTTACTTCTCTTTCCTCCTTTGAGGTGATAATGTATAGCTATCTTGCTTACTTTCCTTCTTTCTTCCTAAGGTGGGAGATCATGCATTCCAATTTTATTTGATAAATCATTCCAAATAATTCTTTATAAATAATTACGATAAAATCAGAATATTAAGAGCCAATTAACAAGTTTTAGTTGTATTTTGGTTTAGTGTAGGTAATAAACAAGATGTTGAAGCACATATTGGTTACTTTGAAATGGCACAAAGAAAATCAGATTATGAATTGAATATACGTCAATTTTCTGCTAACTATTACGAGGCATCAGAATGAACAAAATCAATTAATTAAAACAGAATCATCGAAATTATTGACCTCAATAGTGACCCCATTGTAAGCTCGTCAAATGTTAGAAGCCTTTGTTAGTGAGTACAACGTCGCCACAGTTTGCAAATCGCCGTATGGCTTTTAATTTACATATCTCAAGACGAGTTGTAAGCTCAAAGCAGTCTTGTTCTTAGAACCCCTAATCTAAAAATTATTCAAAATATTTTGTAAGCCTCTTTTAAACTCATCAGAAAACTCTACTGTGACCAGTAGTAAAAGCATCAATAGCAGCAGTAGTAGTTGTAGTAGTAGTAGTAGTAGTAGTAGTAGTAGTAGTAGTAGTAGTAGTAGTAGTAGTAGTAGTAGTAGTAGTAGTAGTAGTAGTAGTAGTAGTAGTAGTAGTAGTAGTAGTAGTAGTAGTAGTAGTAGTAGTAGTAGTAGTAGTAGTAGTAGTAGTAGTAGTAGTAGTAGTAGTAGTAGTAGTAGTAGTAGTAGTAGTAATAGCAGTAATAGTAGCAGCATCGTGTCGCTAAACCTTCATATTTAGCCTGTCTATTCAAGATGTTAATCTGTCATCATGACGGAGAAAAAGAAAGAAAGGGATAAGTTGTAGATGAAAGGGAGAACAAAGAGGATGAAAATGCCTAGTAAAATATAAGGGGCCGTAAGTTCCACGGTCAGGGGAAGTTATGATTCGTCGAAAGCCTTCTTTTTTTTTTGCTATAGTTTTAAGACGCATTGTAAGCTACCCTGACTTTGTACTTACAGTGCTAGGAGAATAAGAAGAGTATGAAGAAGGCCGATGTTATGACTGTACGTAGCCTCCTATTTTCGGCCATTTGTGGGAGACACCAGCGTGTGTCTATGTCTACACAGGTGTCCCTAATCATTTTCCAATATTTGTTCTTAGCATTGGCAAATGAGCGTGTGTTCATTAGCCTACGTTATTTCTTCTACCTAAAAGGTAGACTTGCAAAAGTTTGATTCCTTGGTTGCCCATCCCATTCCATTACATCTCGTGTCTTTCAGGGATTGCTTGCATACGCTGAGTTTTCGTTATTTGTACAATGTAACCATGTCATGTTGTATTATTTTTAATACAAACATCAGGTTTTCTTCTAGGTTTTAAAACACCAAAAGGCCCATAGTCGCTAACGTCATCTTTGTGGGGTAAAATGGATCACGTTAAGCTACTGAGACGAAAAATTTAAAAAAGTTAAATAAAGTGTAAAGTGAACTTCAGGATGCTCAAATTCAGCTCATCACGGGCGCATCCTCCGAATCCTACTTTGGTCCATAATGTATACGTACCTATTCCCGTCTTGTTTAATTACGATGTATCCAGTGCTATTTTGGTTGAGTTGTGTCTTTTGTTTAAATTCACGTTTTTCCCTGCAGTACTGAGCTTAAAATACCAAAATAAGGAATAATTGTTATTCTTGGCAGATAAAGTGCTGTAATCATTTTTATTTCTGATTTTATATTCAATGACTTTTCCTTTTGCTATTCATTGCCTGATTGTATAATTAACTTCTAGCTTATTAATTTTCACAAAATCAAGAGAAAAGCAGTCCATTTAGTACATTATGTGATTAAGTTTTAGGGGATGCAATTAAACTTCTATTATTCTTATTCAATCATGTGTACGCGCAGTATGGTTTGCTAACAAAATACATGAAGTGTTTTCATCTTCTGTCTCGAAATTTATCAAACTGGAAAAAATGTTTGTCTCTCAAGTCTTCCACTCCCCCTATCTCTCTCTCTCTCTCTCTCTCTCTCTCTCTCTCTCTCTCTCTCTCTCTCTCTCTCTCTATCTCTCTCTATCTCTCTCTCTTTCTCTCTCTCTCTTGGTCTAACAAAATACATGAAGTATTTCATCTTCTGTCTCATATATATATATAAGCCAGTTTCTTTGCATGTATGTGTCTCTTTCTCTTTGTTTTTTATTTCTCTTTCTCCCATCATCTTCCTTTCTCTTTTTACTTTCACGTTCTGCCTCTTTGTTTTACGCCCAGACGAACACTTCCTCAATTTCGCCCACACAGAATTTTGACGCAATAACGCTCGAATAACGTCTATATCCTGTCATCTGCCCTCTCCCTGTCCTGTGCCTTTAGCTCTAATTGTACCAGAATTTAGCAGGAATCAGCCAAGAACCAAAGCTTCCGTCCTGAACCCACTCGATCTTGGGCCTCTTTTATTTTAACTAGCGTTCATTTGTTTTCATAGCAAGCAAATTTGAGCTAAATTTTGGGCAGTTGGGACTGTTCCTTTTGATGCTGTCCAGTAAAAACCAGCAAAACCTCAAGAAAGGCAGCCCGAAATTGAGATAGATATCGGCGCTTTGCCTGGAATAGCGACCTCACGACAAACGTTAGATCCGATAGTTGACTGTCATCTGCAAGTCTTTCAAGTCTTCGCGTTTTCTTTGTGGAGACCGTTGATACTCTGAAAACTAATACGCGATGTATAACATTTCCTATGGAATGAGGCCCTGGTTAGTATATACACAATGTTTGAAGGATTATAGGATTATTATTTCGTCTTGTCTTTTGTGATTGAAAATGTATAAAAGTTTTAAGCTCATAATTCTTAAAGGGTGTATCGACGTTTGCTTTAACACAAACAGCCATTTCACCTGAGCATTCAACTGCTATTATCTTTTGAAAAATAGAAACTAATTCTTCACAGTGCACCATGATTTAAGACATATTGATGGTTCTATAAACTTTTGCAGAAGATTTAGAAATTTTTAAGTAGATAATAGATATAGTTACAGTTTTCAAAACTACATTTTGATTGAATATTGCATTTACCTTATCGCTTCCATGTCTGGGTAATCTATAAGATGTTAATGTGTAGTAAGAGCCTTGTGCATTGTTTTCCATCCTCGAATTGTGTTCACTCTATAATGGTTTATCCGAGTTTGTTAACTTTTTAACTTTGTTCTATTTGATGAATTTTTAATTCCTCCCAGCTCAGAATACAATAGATAGCATTACTATGACAAAAAATATGTTTTTGCAAGCTATCGTATAGTGTTGTGACTTATACTAAAAATAGATTCTTTTGAAATTATTGTAAATGCACATTCAATTGTTTTTATTATTGCTTGTAAAAGACAGTTTATTTTTTAATTAGTTTGAATGGAAGTAACACAGCTATTTATGAATCGAATGGAAGTACAGTAGCGTCTTATTTAATTATGTTTATTGTCACTAAACTCGAATATGAGCTTCATAAAATGAACTCATTTTTAAAATTCATGCTAGTACATTTTTGTCTTCCGTAAGCCCATTGTGTACAATTGCGATGCGTTCGTAAGTCGGGTTAGTTTGGAACGATAAAAAAATACGTATAGATTTTTTGCTTTCTTCAGTGCAAAATTTTTGTTGCACCTGATTGTTGAAAATTACCAACATAGGATCCCTCGGAAAACAAAGGATACGTTAAACCCAAAGAAAGAAAAGATAGTTTAGCTTTCCAATCTAGGAAACGATAGGTTAGGGTTTGAAGATTGAGAGCGCCAGTTTAATTAGCCAGTGCTTTGCGCTTTAAGGTGATCCACGGTACGTACCACAGTTGGTGCCCACAATGGGTTATCAAATAAGAGAAATTGCGTTTATTTCAATTTCTTTCTATTGTATAATTATCTGCAAATCAGGTTCCAACCGTCCACCCGGGGCAGAGACTGGAACATGTTTAGCAGCTATACCGCACGCCAACCGGCCGGCTGGGGTCGCTACTACAACTACCCCACCTCGATGCCCAACACTGGGAACTATTCTTACAGCTCTGGGGGGAGCTACCGGGATCCGAACAGCGGCGCAACCTTCCACGTCTACGGCTCTGGTGGCACCGGGGCAATCAGTTACGGCGACAGGGTTCTGGAGCAGCCGTGGTCAGGGGGAGGCTTTGTGACCCCCACGCCACCTAGCCGTAAGCTTGAGTTCATGTCACCCCACCTTACCTAGCATGTAGGAACTGAGTTCGTGTCAACCCTGCCCCACCCAGTCGTAAGAATTGTGTTCATGCCACCCTAGTATAATGACTGGCTGAGACAGAAGTCATGGTATCACCATACTGTCTCTGTGCAGCATTGTATTATTGTCAGCCTTGGGATCCGTGCACAATGAAGCCGATAATTATAATGCTGACGGTAGACAATAACTAAAAAAAAACCTAGCCTAAGAATTGGGTGATGTTTAGTGCCATATTACACCAAACCCCACGCAAATGTAAGAATTTGCTTTTTGTCAATTTGCCTGTCAACCCTATTTCCCCTAGCTGCATAAAAGAAACTGTCGTTAGATGCTAATTTTTTCAAGGAATGGATAAGTTACGGTAGTTTATTAGACACTGCACGGAAAAAACAACAGAGGAATAAAAATTATTGAGAATTGTGTGCGTCGTTTCTTGTCTACATTGGTAAATACAAATGGGTGCAAATTCATGTATATAAATTTCTCTTTCTCCATTAAAAATGTCGAGGTGTTCCTTAACATACAGTTCTTTCCTATTGACTCCAAAGATATTATTTTCCACAAAGCCTTCGTCAACATTTTATCACAGAACCTTATCACTTGAGGGCTTACATGTTGTGTTTACTTGTTATGTAAACATTATTTCTTCGCCGTATCAGGCCCATTGTGAAAAACGAGGAATTAAAAATGATCCACACTATCGAGTGACATGCATGTATGACCAGATAACAATGGTGATCCCTGCTTGCTCGCCAGGGCCAGACTTCACCAATATCCTGGCCGTGAAGAGTGTTGACCTCATGGTGGCAGAGAACAGTGTGGAACATCACACAGACAGGTACAAAAGTGCATGCGAGTATACCTGGTCAATATTGACGCTCCTAGAAGTCTGAGTCTGTCAAGTTCTCGGTACCCATATCAAAGACGAATGATGAATAGCATGCAATCTTAGAAAGAATACTGATCGAAATAACAGCCAGTTATCTTGTGTTCGTGTCAGTTGTTAATATAGCCGTGCCCATTTAAATGATGCAATGATTTAAACTACCCTGTATTTTCTGTCAAATAGGCAACATCTTCTTAAGAAATATCCAATTCTTCTCCTTCCTCTCTCTCTCTCACTCTCTCTCTCTCTCTCTCTCTCTCTCTCTCTCTCTCTCTCTCTCTCTCTCTCTCTCTCTCTCTCGGATCAGTTTGGTACGAAGACATAATCAGTCACTAACGTCGTTTATTGAATCTTGGCGATATCATGGGTGTGCTTATCAAATTGTACAGAGCGACAGAAAATGGCTCCGTCGGTAAGTGCTCTAACTGAATAGCAGGAGGTCTAAGATGGGAATCCCAAATACTGTTATTGTCTTCGCATATGATTCTTTGGGAAATCTACGGTACACAAAAAAGATAATCTCAAATATTTTCATAGTCGTCGTTTTTAGTTATCCATTTTGATTTAATCATTTCTTATGTCCATGAGTAATTTTTTTTAACAAAAAAAAGTAAAAATTTCGGAGACTCTTTGGATGTGTTGGACACAGGAGGTTAAGGTAGGATTCAACCAATGCACCCGATAACTCACTGAGCTTTGAGAAGATGGTATATTTTGTTTTCGGACCCAGGTATGACATTTGCCAGCCTGACCAGATACCGCCGCAGTTGGTAATCAGACGGGGCCAGCCTTTCTCAATGACCGTTGAATTCACAAAAGACTACGATCCGAAGGTGGACGACCTAAAACTTGTCTTCCAGGCTGGTAAGAATGGACTCTAGATTTTTAAACACTTTTTAGCACAATAGAGTAATAATGAATAAATAATATAATTATGCAGTATGGCAATCCAAAATTGGAGATAGAGGTGACGACAAAGAGAGGAGAGAGGGGGGGGGGGTTGGAAGGATAAGAGGTAGAATGATAGACAAACTGACAGACAGACACATTGATTAATGACAAGGGGTAAGAATCACAGCGCTAAAAAGAAATGGTCTGCTCAACAATAGGTCAATTGTATAGACCCTCATACCACTACCAGCATGGCTGTGAGGCCACATGTATCGATCTTCTGTGGGCTTTGTAAAATTTGTTATGGCAGGCTACAAAGCTAGAGATAGTACAGCCATAATTATAAACTTTAAAGATTATTATATCCGGACATCCCTGCTGGTATAGATCGCCACGATCATGAGTAAAAAAAATAAAAATCTTGGGTTTAAGTAAACACTAAAAGCCTTTTTGAAAGAGTGTCTGTTGCCCACACAGAACAATAAAAATGGAATAGCGCTATCGTACCTTTTTATGGGGGTATGCACTTTTTCTCTGATTATTTATCTTTAAGTTTACATTATTTCTGGAACATAGGTAGGGAAATAGATGGGCACACAGGGAAACAGATAGACACAGGGATTGAGGACAAGAAAGATGATTATAATACTTACAACTTGAAAAGCTTAATAATATTGTGTGCGGATCCTTTTTTTTGTGTCCTTTGATAATTATCATAAATCTTTGCAATATATTTCTTAACCCAGGTTCGAATCCAATGACAGTGAATGGGACATACGTTGAATTCATCCTGTCAGATGAAGATTTACCCAAACAATGGGGGGCCAAGATCCTGTCTCAGGAGGTAAATTTTCGTTGGGTCAATATGGGCGTTTTTTTTTTTTTTTACAAGGTTAAGTTGCTCTGAGCTTTAATTCACCGGGGTTGATTTATTGACTTGTCCGGCTCTTTAATATTTTTTTTTTTTTTTTTTTTTTTGGGGGGGGGGCGCTTGTTGCTTTTGCTTTTCTGTTTGGGTGTTATATCTATTTGTCAAAGATTCAGCATAATCTAAATGTTACAGTATATAGAAGCTCCCATATCCCAGCGATGTCTACATCAGAAAATGCCCTTAATAAAACAAACAAAAATTCTCTTTCATCGTTATCATCATCACACCGTTATTGGCTTGAGGTAAGGGTCACAAATAAGCCCTATCGTGAGCCAACCTTTTGACTGCAAACTAAGTCTTTCCACTGCTGCCTTTATCTATCTCCCTCACTCTTCCCCAAGTCCCACGCAGCATCCATCTTGATCTATTCCCCTGAGGATTTCTGCTTAGTGCCTCTTTGTGATGTTAAGTGAACAACCTTTCTTTTATTAGAGTGTCCCCAATCCATCTCCACTGCCTCCTTTATAATGCATCTGGTTCTGTTCCAGCCCTCCAAATTTCTGACCCTGTCTGTCCATCTGTAACTTCCTCGTGCTTATGAAAACGTATTTCTGCTTCAGGGTAGCACAGTAAGCATCTCTGTGTTCACACCACCCACCCTGTATGTTGGCAAGTGGGAGCTCAGTGTGGACACGGTCAAAAAGGTTAACACCAGTGTGGATGTATACAAATACAGACACAACCAACCGATCTACATCATATTCAACCCTTGGTGTGAGGGTAAGTTGGTCACTTGATCATAGGTGGTTGTTTAAAGTCATTATCTTCATCAATCATCTGGAGGTGGAAAAATCAATGTACTCCAGACATCCCAATAGCTACAGAATATCTTGAGCGCAACATGGATCGCATGTGGTGTTACAAGTTAACCGAAAAGCAAGAAAGCTCCGGAACCTGATAGAGTTAATGGTCCTTCTCATAATATTAAACTTGTCATGGATGCAGGGCATTTTCCCAGAAGAACTGAGGTAGGCAGAACTATTCGTTTCTCTAGAAGAGGAAATACAAGCATAAGAAACAAATTATCGACCCATAATTCTTCTCAGCTGCATCAGCAAAACCATGGAGCGCATCGTGAACAACAGACTAATGGAACATCTTGAGTGATTTTCTTTCAATCAGACTTCAGAAAAAATAAAAGCTCTGAAGCTCAACCTCCTTATCTGTCCCAGGAGTTAAAAGATGCCTTCCAGGCACATAGTAATATTGCAAGCGTTTTTATTGTCTGTCTACAGCTTACGATAAAGTGTGGAAGAAGGGACTTCTTTTTCAACCATTCAGTTGAAGAATGAAGGGAAGAATGTTTGCGTGGATCTGAGATTTCTTTACAAGAAGAAGTGCACAAGCGTGAACCGACAATACCCTGAGCAATCTGGTTCACCTAAATCATGTAGTTCCTTAGAGCGGATTTTTCATGCTGTTTCGTAGTTTCTTTTCAAATTGCTATGGTCTGTTTGTTAATTCGCAAGTTGTTGTTTTTATCCGATTTATTTCAAAAGTTTAAATGTTTTTTTTTTCTTTTTTTAAACTTTGCTCTCTTTCTTCGATAGATGATGCTGTGCACATGGATAAAGAAAGCTTGAAAGAATATGTCCTAAATGATACAGGCTTTTTGTATATGGGCACTGAAGACAGCATCATGGAAAAACCATGGAATTTCGGGCAGGTACAACGCAGTTTGAATGATTTGATGTAAAAATGAAAATCTTCGTGCAAGTCCTAGGATGTCCTAGGATGTCGACAAAATCAATCATTTATTTTAGAATATTATTTTAACTGCTTATAAATGGGCGTATTTCTATCACACATGTTTTATTGCCTCTACATAATTGTTGTATTAGCTTATTTACTAAACATAGCTCTATGATGTGAGTTATTACCATGTCTTTATCATTATCCAATTATTTTCAAAACATTGAGATCAAGAAGAAAGATGATTTGCATAGCTTCCTTAAATCGTTTTCATCCATGATGCATAGTGTAGAAAGAATGAATGCTTCTTTTATTATTTTTGCGTTGTGCGGTTTTTTTTTCAGTTTGAATCGGTGGTCTTGGACTGTGCGCTCTATCTACTGGACAATTCTGGGCTCAAGTGGGAAGTACGAGGAAACCCAACTCTGATAGTTCGCAAGATTTCAGCCTTGGTACGTGTCGACTTACTTTTTCATTAAAAATAGACAATCTCGATATTAAAATTATGACCTTAAAATGTTTTCAAATATGTATATAATAATTATTATTTGGATGTCCATAGTAAAATTACAATGATGATGACGAAGACAAAAACCAAAAAAAAAAATCAGGAATATATCTGTGGTGGCTGAAATAATAATGTAAAATGATATGATGATGATGATGATGATGATGATGATGATGATGATGATGATGATGATGATGATGATGATGATGATGATGATGATGATGATGATGATGATGATGATGATGATGATGGTGGTGGTGGTGGTGGTGGTGGTGGTGGTGGTGGTGGTGGTGGTGGTGGTGGTGGTGGTGTTAATGAACATTATGAAGAGGAGGCGACGACGACAACTAGGAGGACGACGACAATGACGATGATGATGGTAAAGAGTATCATGTTAACAATGAGCATTCTTGTTTCGATCAACATTCTAGCAAATAATCCCATTGAGCACACACGTTTTTTACTCTTCGTCCAAACATCAGGTGAATTCAAACGACGATAACGGGGTGGTCACGGGTCGCTGGGCCGAGCCGTATACAGACGGGAGGACGCCGCTCTCCTGGTCCGGCTCCGTGAAGATTCTGGAGAAGTACTGGAAGACGAAGGCGCCCGTCAAGTACGGCCAGTGCTGGGTCTTCTCGGGAGTGTGCACCACAGGTTGGCCAACCGCTCGCGGTAACATTACAGTAGGTGGACAAACGTCCAGTGTCAGCAGTTAGGCTGTGCGGACGGTGCGACCTACACGACGATAACGTACGACATAGCCACGCCCCTTAAGTATATGGTTAGACGTCTTGTAGATTCCCACACTTATCGTTTGTTTTTCGTTATGGGACCCTTTGTCGTAAGGCCTGTTATATCGTGGGATGGACCCCAGAGCGGGGCATCCTGGACTTGGTCGCTCACATCATCCTGACACCAACACAAGCGCTTAGGAAACTCACAGCGGTCATTGCGGGGCTCCAAACCCTGATCTTATACATAGGAAGCCGATGTTCTAACCCCAGGGCTTGCACAATACCTGGTAACATGGGCTGGGAGTTGAGTAATTGATTGGTTTCTTAAAGTACAAGATAGTTTGTTAACGGGCTCCAACACTAAAATCTGGCAATTTTACGTGCTGCCACACAGAGACGTAGCGGGTATAGCAAGACCTATGTTTCAGATGAAAATATCATATCGACACAGATCCAACTAGAAAGGGAAGTAGTTTGTTCATATATCTCCGGTTTTATTGTTACACATCCTCACCCGCACCCCTTTTTTCTTTCTTTTTTTTCTTTTTTTTTTTACTTCGCTACCCTGTTTTATCTTCTACTGACCCTCAGTGTGCCGAGCGCTTGGGATCCCCACTCGGAGTGTGTCGAACTTCATGTCAGCCCATGACACTGACGGATCTGTGACCATAGACTCAATCTATGACGCGCAGGGAAACCTACTAAATCACAGAGATTCCGTCTGGTAAGAGAGCCTGTACAACGACATTATTGTGATGATGATGATGATGATGATGATGATGATGATGATGATGATGATGATGATGATGATGATGATGATGATGATGATGATGATGATGAAGAGGCGGAAGATGGCGACGACGACGACGACGACGACGACAACGATGATATCGAGATCGATGAAGATGAAATCACAATCATCACCAGCATCGTATAAATCTTAACGAAATTAAAAAAAAAAAAGCTATGCGTTTGTGGTGATGTTGAGGGTTTTTTTTTTTTTTTAATATCCGATATTAGTGCTCATGTTTTCTTTCAGTCGTTTTAAATATTTCGTCAGTACATGATAACCAATACATGCTCTAATTTCCTTAAAGAAAATATTAAAGGTCAAACCCCATGCATAAACGAGTGTAGAGCGTATTACCCTTACAAACCAATGCATGTTCCTCGAACTGTATTTATTTCAATATATGTTTCTAAAATAGGTTAAGCCTCTCTGAAACTCCGTCTGCTAGCAAAATCAAAAATTCAATTATTAGTGAATTGTAAACATCACATTTTGCTTCAGTTTTGAAATGAATTTTTTGAAGAGCATATCAACAAAATAACCAGGTAATAATACTAAGATGCGGGAACATTATTGCAATACCCGTACTCTTCACGATGTAACATCGAAGTTCAAGCTAAGTTGTGTTGCCTAATTTCGTATTATAAACTTCCTCGCTTTTTTTTCAAATATACATTTTTATAATATTATCTCTTAACAATATTTATGTAGATTGCAACAAACGTTTCATATCATTCAATAGCGCAATGGCATAACAAAAATAGTTTGTTTTTCATTTTATTTTTTCCGATAAGACCTTCTTCAAATTACTATTATTGAATAACATAATTATTTTTGCTTGCTCTATCAGTATAACACAGTGTGTTCTCCATACTTGTCAGGAACTTTCATGTGTGGAATGAGGCCTGGATGACGAGGCCAGACTTGCCGGAGGGATTTGGAGGCTGGCAAGCTTTTGACTCCACGCCCCAAGAAGCGTCCGATGGTGAGGAACTCAGTCCCATCTTTTGGTAGTTTTATAGCTTTAGTCTCCTTGGTTTCTTGGCTAATTCTATATGGAGGGGGTGCCAATACTTGGCCTACTAGATTATACTTCATAACTGTCGATTAAAAAATCTCGACAAAAGAATTAGAACGAAGAGAATAATTTTTTTAATCATATTTATTATTTCCATTTAGTTTTCCTCGACGGTGATCGGCGATAAGCCTTACAGCAGCGATATGTATAATACTATAATATAGTCTATAATTTATTATATACATATCGCTGTTGTAAGGTTTTTCGTCGATCACCGTTCTTACACCAGGTGTGTTATTACTATTCTAATTGTGTAATTTCTTATTCCACCAGGTCTGTTATTAGTATTACTATTCTAGTTGTATACTTTCTTCTTCTGCCAGGTGTGTTTCGCTGTGGGCCGGCGTCTGTGGAGGCCGTCAGACAAGGCAATGTCCACCTGCCCTATGACGGCGGTTTTGTCTTCGCCGAGGTCAACGCAGATAGACTCTCTTGGATGCCCAACATTACAGGGAAGCTACAGTGTGTCGACTTCCAAAAGAATGTGTGAGTTTTCCTGCAGTCTGTTATAAAAAAAAAAAAGGTCCTTTAAGGGATGAATAAATATTTTTGCAGTGTCCATTCTATATTTTTGTATTTAAATCCCTAGGCATGTTTGTATCTTTTATTCCAAATTCTTCCTTACCTTGCCACATTATTTACATAGTACACCTATCAATTAGTTAAACCACCCTGATTAATCTGTAAATTTCTTGAAACAATTGGGCTTAAGTACCTTCTTCGGGTTTGTATCTTTTTGTGACATCCTCTCTCTCGTTGGTGTGAGCTGATTTAGTGCTGACATGTTTTCCAATCCTTGATTTAAAAAAAGCGGGCATAAATCACATTGGGATTTAAGCTTCTGTGGTGTAAACAGCCAGAATAAAAGTCAACTCTGTATTCTTTTATTTTGCCAGTAAGTTTTTAGATATCATCTGGCTCACTAATATCAATGATCATAAAGAATTAGAAACGAGGAAATGTATTAGATTTTGTGCAATATAAAAAGACTATTATATTTATAGCCTAAGAAATTAGCACACAGGTTCATACTACTACTAGTTCGTTTTTAGAAACTATTTTATTTTGAAATATTTACTTCGATAACGTTTCTTAATGAGATAGTACCGTGTATTTTTTATATTTATATTTAAAACAATTTAACTGTTATCTGTCATTTTGGTTGATTACTTGATTGTTTCTTAATTATGTGCAAAGGATAGCTTTCAGCCCTCTCTATTAACACTGGAAAATTGTGCGATAACAACGAAATGCAACGAAACGAAGGACCTTTTTTATAACATATTACTATTCTAGTTGTATACTTTCTTCTCCTGCCAGGTGTGTTATTAGTATTACTATTCTAGTTGTATAATTTCGTATTCCACATGTCTGTTATTACTTTTCTAGTTGTATACTTTCTTCTTCTGCCAGGTGTGTTATTACTACTCTAGTTGTATAATTTCTTATTCCACCAGGTCTGTTATTACTATTCTAGTTGTATAATTTCGTATTCCACCAGGTCTGTTATTACTACTCTAGTTGTATAATTTCTTATTCCACCAGGTCTGTTATTACTATTCTAGTTGTATACTTTCTTCTCCTGCCAGGTGTGTTATTACTATTCTAATTGTTTAATTTCGTATTCCACCAGGTCTGTTATTACTATTCTAGCTGTATAATTAACTTATTCCACCAGGTCTGTTATCACTATTCTAGTTGTATACTTTCTTCTCCTGCCAGGTGTGTTATTACTATTCTAATTGTTTAATTTCGTATTCCACCAGGTCTGTTATTACTATTCTAGCTGTATAATTAACTTATTCCACCAGGTCTGTTATCACTATTCTAGTTGTATACTTTCTTCTCCTGCCAGGTGTGTTCCGCTGTGGGCCGGCGTCTGTGGAGGCCGTCAGACAAGGCAATGTCCACCTGCCCTATGACGGCGGTTTTGTCTTCGCTGAGGTCAACGCAGATAGACTCTCTTGGATGCCCAACATAACAGGGAAGCTACAGTGTGTCGACTTCCAAAAGAATGTGTGAGTTTTCCTGCAGTCTGTTATAAAAAAAAAAAAGGTCCTTCGTTTCGTTGCATTTCGTTGTTATCGCACAATTTTCCAGTGTTAATAGAGAGGGCTGAAAGTTATCCTTTCGCACATAATTAAGAAACAATCAAGTAATCAACCAAAATGACAGATAACAGTTAAATTGTTTTAAATATAAATATAAAAAATACACGGTACTATCTCATCAAGAAACGTTATCGAAGTAAATATTACAAAATAAAATAGTTTCTAAAAACGAACATGTGTGCTAATTTCTTAGGCTATAAATATAATAGTCTTTTTATATTGCACAAAATCTAATACATTTCCTCGTTTCTAATTCTTTCTGATCATTGATATTAGTGAGCCAGATGATATCTAAAAACTTACTGGCAAAATAAAAGAATACAGAGGTGACGTTTAATCTGGCTGTTTACACCACAGAAGCTTAAATCCCAATGTGTTTTATGTCCACTTTTTTTTAAAATCAAGGATTGGAAAACATGTCAGCACTAAATCAGCTCACACCAACGAGAGAGAAGATGTCACAAAAAGATACAAACCCGAAGAAGGTACTTAAGCCCAATTTGTTTCAAGAAATTTACAGATTAATCAGGGTGGTTTAACTTTTAATCGATAGGTGTAATGTATACATAATGTGGCAAGGTAAGGAAGAATTTGGAATAAAAGATACAAACATGCCTAGGGATTTAAATACAAAAATATAGAATGGACACTGCAAAAATATTTATTCATCCCTTAAGGGGAAATATTACTATGCATACTTTAGAAGCATTAAGTTTTCATCGAGAAGAAAAGAAAAAATGAAATCAGAATATTTATACAAAGATTAATACTTTTATACATACTATATCACAATATAACAGTTTAAGTTACTAAAAGTTAAATTCCATGTTTCATAAACGTTATAAATTATTAATACACACAAAAACAGACGATTAAATATAAACCTAGGTACGGTTTGATAGAACTTCAGATATTATACATACAAACATACGACCTGCCTTAAAAAGTAGACCCACCATCTTTTCATGCATAATTTATTCAATATTTAATTCAGTATTTTACTTTTCTTTTTTTTAAGGAGCTCAATTCTATTACTACAATAGTGTCCTGTGAGAAATCTCTCAGAAGTTAAACTATGAGATTCAGAGATCAAGACTAGTTTGGTGTAGTAAGCAGGCCGTGTTAAAGAACCTTAAATCACGTTTACGACATTGTCTCAACAGGCTCAGCGGAAGAGCGTGCGGCAGTGATCAGAGCTAACCAGTTGGGATCGAACCGTCCCGACATCTACAGGAGTGTACAGGTTGGCAAATCTTTTAAGTAAATGCTTAAATATTTATGGGTGCTTTTATCTTTGTTTGCCAACTGATAAAATAACCTGATAAATCTTTAGAACTCCTGGGTCTTAGTTTTGGAATAATCGACCTAGTGCTTTGAAAATGTTAATTAGTGTTGAATTACAGTAATTTTTTGTTGCTTTATTAAGGGAGGGGCATTGGGCTCAGCAATGTTTCCGTGTGTATTCCTTGTGTGTGTGTGTGTGTTGGGGGGGAGGACAATGAGAAATTTGCACGGTAATTATACATTGTATAATTATAATTATGAGTCATTTCTATGCTTTTTGTGTGGTTGTTATCCATCTTTTTCTGTTTTGTTTCGTTTTCTGGGAGTGGTTTTTTTTCTTGTTTTTTTTTGTGGTACGATTAAGGACGGAGGACCATAATACAATCTGAAGAAGTGACTACTTTAGATTAATCATGTATTATAGTCCTCCGTCCTAAATAAGTCACTGGAGAGACACGAAACAAAATAGCTTAGTGGCAATACTCGTAATACATGTATAAATGATGAAGATTTATCACGGGTATACACAGGACGTGCAATTTAAAGTTGAGCATGACCCCCAAAACACATGGATGGGCGAAGACTTCGAGGCAGTGCTGCGCATCACCAACCAGAGTCGTGACTACAGGACGGTCAAGGGCCGCCTGGTTGTGTCCTCCGTCTACTACACAGGCGAGAAAGGCGAAGAGCTCAAGGTGGAGCCATTCCAGGGAATCAGGTTGTCACCAGGACAAGGTACGAGCAGAATTCTCAGAATAGTCTTATAATCTCTCTCTCTCTCTCTCTCTCTCTCTCTCTCTCTCTCTCTCTCTCTCTCTCTCTCTCTCTCTCTCTCTCTCTCTCTCTCTCTCTCTCTCTCTCTCTCTCTCTCTCTCTCTCTCTCTCTCTCTCTCCAAGTTTTACACTCAAACCAAAAGCATTTTACTTTTATGATTTCCCATTACTACCAAGACAGATGGTATTTATGTAGACGTTCATAAGTTTACGTCCAACAAAGCACTTTTTTTCTAAACCACTAAACTCAAAGGATGTAGTTGAGTTGGTTTAACGTCCAACATCAGCACTATATAGGCTATATTGTGGACGGGCCCCAAGACTGACGTCTGACAATTTTATGTGCTGCCACACACGAGACAGGGCGGGGATACCATGACTCCTGTCTCAGTCGGTCACATTAAACTGACACCGACCCAGCCAGTAGAGAGCGCAATAGTCAGGACTCGAACTTGGACCTTTTGCGTCAGAGGCCGATGTTCTACCCCAGGGCCACTGCGCCCCCCTCAAAGGATGTAATGATGGTAATTAAAAAAAAATAAAGATCGCCGTATTGATCGAAAAATAAAAATACATGGATTAGATGAAAATAACTTCAAAAAGGCTTAGTTTAAGTAAAAAGACACAATGGCATGGCAAACAATAACGAAATCATTGCTTTAAATGAAACTGAGATAAAGTAATGTACAACTACAATCTACATTTACACTGTACTGTAGTATAGAAACATTGTTTTCCAATATATCTCAATAAATCTCTGGGAGTGAACGATGGATTTAGACCTCATTGGTGTGGATTTTGTATAATAATCTGATTTGAAGCCAGCACTTAATTAAGCCAACTCACCCCCGCACAAAGTGGGTATCATTTATGACATTAAGTATTGCCAATGCATCGTTGTAACTGTAAGCCTTGTAATTGATCTCCAGATGCTGAAGTGAAGGTCAGAGTGACGGCTGAGGAGTACAATGGGAAGCTCAAGGAGTGTTGCATGTTGAACATGAGTGTGTGGGCTTCAGTCCTTGAGAGCGAGCAGGTTTTCACGTCACAGCCATCTTTCCGTCTGAGGAAACCTCATCTTACTGTAACCGTAAGTTGTATGAATGTGCACATTTATTTTATAATTCAATTACATGTATTGTCTTGAACATAGATTGATCGATATATAGATTAGATTCTTATTGTAAACGTAAGGTCGATGAATGTGCACATTTAGTCCCTATCTATATAATTCATTCAATTACATGTATTGTCTTGAACATAGATTGATCAATATAGGCCTATAGATTAGATAAAGTTAAATTGATAAGGATTAATAGACACATAATGATACCCATCGCCAGATACACGTAAAAAGTAAAACGTAAATTTATTATAAATTTTGTAGTAAACAGATACAGTAAATGGATGGACATAGTAATAGATAGATAGGTAGATTGAATAGGGTAAGGTCTCAAGTTGATGTTCTACCCCAAGGCTACCCTCCCCAGAAAAAGAAAAAGAAGAAAAACAACAACAAATAATACAACGACGACAAAAACACTGTAAGTGTAACAAATAAGCCGTATACTATTTTATTGTCTATCCCATGAATTGCAGGCACCGAAAGTTGTGGACGCTGGTACAGAGTTCGAGGTGGAGGTCTCCTTCCCCAATCCACTTGATACCACACTTACCGGGTGTTTCGTTGAAATCGACGGTCTGACCAAAACACACAAGTTCCGCGTGGGGTAAACGTTTGTTCACGATTCCATTTCATCTGTTGTGTTTGCAGTACATTCAACATTATCGTTTAAGTTTGTAACTGGCTTTTAGGTAGAATCTACATGTACTGGTATTCTTCCAGAAAAAAAATGCAAACCTACAAGCTGGTGTACATCATTCAGTTACTGAATTGGTCATTGCATTCGATCTTTCAGGGACGCGGGATGGGATAGCAGTGGAGACAGAGCCTTAAGAGTTTACAGAATTTAAATAGTTCACACAAAAATCTAGAGCACATGAATGATTGTCTAATAATATGTATTAGTATTAGGATTTAGAGTAACATTTACAATTATAGGACAAACATATTTTTTTTATCAGGCACAGTATACACTAAATTTTACATTAAGGTTTAAGTCAGTGTATAAAATCTATTGGTGGAATCTTTGTAGTGATCTGAGTGGGAGAAAATATTTATGTCCAAAAGATTACTTCGTTAATGCAAGAAGAAAATATGTACATCAGTATCACTGTGCGCATTAGTTATGTTAGACAACATACATGTAATATTATTTTTTCATGTTGTATCCTTAGAATTTAAACTGAAATACAAACTGTGCGTCTTATTTATTAATATTATTTTTAAGGAACGTGGGTCCCAAGGGGACATTCATGAAATCACTGCCTATCGTGCCGAAAAAGACTGGCCAAACAACTCTGATCGTCGCGTTCAACTCAGACCAGTTGGAGGACGTCAACGCATCTATCACCATTTTCATCAAAGCCGTCTGAGCAGAGGAAATTCTATAGTACTAGCACTATTGTGCTTTTGGAGATGTCTCTTTCATGTACATTGTGGAAGCGCATTTTAAGGATCATAAGTTTGTCAATTGTACATTTTATATTATGAAAAAAAAACAGCCAAGATAAACCGTTAATCATAGTTTTACGGTATGCTATTCGTGAGTCTATATTCTTTTACGTTGAGGCTGGACAAGACTTCACAGAAGTTCAGCGAGTTATAGGGTAATCTGTAGCCCATATAAAGAATGAGTATGTTCTGGCAAAAAAAAATTCAGAGTTTAAGAAAACTAATTAACAATAACATAAAACTCTATGAGTGAATGGGCAGAATTCACACAAATATGAACAGCTTATTCATAATGGAATTTTTGATGCATAGCTTTGATTTAAAGGGCCTTATTTGTGTTTTCGGCCTCTCCTGCTCCTGGTTGAATCATACATTTTTATGGCTAGCGCTTTTTTAAATTTTTTCAACAACACATATACTTATGCTATGAATGTTTCTCTGAATAATTCATAACTATAGGGGACTTAGTGCATAGTGCATTTCATATAATGATTAATAATCATGCTCAGCAAAATGTAAAATGCTGTAAATGTATCCATACTACAATGTAGTAATTTGCAACTCAATTGTTTAACTTTTAAATGTTTATTGAAATGGAAACTATTGTGGAAAATCTAAAAAATTTTCTTGGATTATTTGCTGATGTATTATATATCCTTTTTCACATTGAGAAATACATGTATATATTCTACTTTGACGGAAAAAAAAGTTAAGTGAAATTTTGTTGAATTACATTCATGTGTAAATATAATTATACAGGTTACTTCTTAATTACTATTTATATTAATTTTGAGGATTTATTTAGATACTTGGTGCTGGTAAGACTAGATATTTATCTTCTCCAAAGCTTGAAGAGGGTAATTATTCAATATCATTATAAGGTAAGTGAAAAGTCTTTTTCTTTGAAAACTGATATATTTTGCATTGGTACTTTTACACATTTACTTAGAATAATAAAAAAACAAACTCTAAAACGATCATATCTCGTAGCATGTTTTTATTAAACCACTCTAGTCTAAATTCCTCTAGATCTCTTTCTTGCTAGTCAATAAAGTAATATACATGTAATACATATACATGTAATACAAGTAATTCATATCTGATTAATCTGTATTGTTGTAAAATGAAATCACACCTCCACTTTATTTGTTACTTCCAAATCATACATTTAAGTGACATAGAAACAAAAAGAATCAACCTAGAAGAATGAGGCCAAAAAAAAAATCTTGTTATAAAAATTAGATAATTCTTTAGATTCTAAAATGAATCCTTTACTTCACTTTTTTTGGCCTAAAACAGCCAACACGTTTAATTAAGTGATGCATAATACTGGTTCAAAAAAACATAATTATGTAGTCAAAACAAAATATAACTGGTGCCATGACCTTCTGATGAACCAACATATACTTAACCCAAGTAAAAAAATGAGTTGACTTCAAATTAGATCACAACAGAAATTTCTGCATATTATTATTCAAAGCAAAAGAAATGTAAAAAAAACATGATATGTTTGAGGTTTCAATAGGCAATACTAAAACAAAAAATTTAAAATAGAAAATAAAACTGAATAGAGGAGTGTATGCATGAATACATTTTTTAACATTTCTTTTGTGAACATGAAAAACCTGGTACGATGGATTGTGAGTTTAACTCTTTGAGAACGAAATACAACAGGAGACAAAGCAAAGATCATAAGAATGTGTCTGGAATAAACTCCTTGGTTTTATCGTATGCACCCAAAAATATTGCACCCCCCAGCGCCATGAGCCACACCCTTGGAACAAGCCCAGCAAACAGACTAGTGAGACCTTTCTCTCTGAACAAGCTGTGCAGTACAGACACCATGCTCCCTGTGGCCTCCTCCGTGCCAGCCTGGGCTAGCATGATCCGAGTCTTCACAACGTCTAGAGGAGTTGTCAACGCTCCAGACAGACCGCCAGCCACACCAGCACAGACAGACGATTGCAAAGCCGTCGGGGGCTGGCCAGATCTCTCAGAGCACTTCAGCTTCAGGAATTCCCACAAGGGTAACTGTATCACACAAAAAGGAATTTCTCTGGCTATTGTGCTGAAGTACCCTCTGTAAAATCCCAGAAAACCCTCTGCTTGATACGTTTGGAGAAACGTTGACCAAGAAGAGCTTGCACTGAGGGTTTGAGTCCGCTGTTTGACTATTTCCACTGGCACCCGTATCAGACAGGATGTGACATCCCCACAGGCGGCTGCCACCATGTGGGTCACTGCTTGGCATGCACCCCTTGCAGGCAAATCTGATCTAAGCCTCTCCTTTGTTGCCTCGTAGGTCAGGAAAAACACTGCAGCCGATGGGACTGATCCCAGCATGACAGAGAGGAGACCAGAGTAAAGGCCTTTAAAAGCTCCAGATTTAATGAAGCCTGCCTCAGACTGGATCCTTGTTTTTATGGTGTCCAGTGGGAACAGGGTAACATCGACTGCTAGTCCTGCGGAACCTCCCGCCAGTAGCACCTTGTAAATTTGAGTGCTATTCGTAACTGCTTGCGTCATAGAAGGTTCTTTCATTTTACTTCATTGGCTTTTAACATAAGCACTGATAAGATTAAATAGATATAACATAATTTTGGTCTAGTCTGGTTAATTGAAAAAAAAAAAACATAAAGACGAGATAATGCACATATCTCATCAGTGTAAAATCAACCTTAGCCTCAATCGCATCATTATTAGCTTTCTTGTTCAATGGAATGAAAAATTTACATTCTAAAACTATGGCTCTCAATAATCCATAATGTCCCTCAAATGCCAATCAGTTGCAATCAGAAACTGCACTAGCCTAATCATTACACAACCCCTAAACATCTCAATCTGATGCTAATCAAATGTAATCAAAGACTTAAACTGCTTATCAAGTTTTTCTACTCCTTTGAGGCCTTGCAGTTCAATGATGCAAAGACAAAGGACAACATCTGCCTCAACTTTTGTCACAAGTTGGCAAGCAGCTTTCATAGTTCCTGGAGAGTGGTAAAAAACAAAAGGGAGAAATAAAATCTTACTTTTTCATGTGACTTAAAGTATTAGAAAACTTAATAAAATTTCAGTGTGCAATTATGAAAATTAATTAAGCTTTACTTTTAATTTTATAAAAGCTTTTTCTTAAAAAAAAAGAAACCAAATTATGAGAGTACCAGTGAATACCGATAATAACAAAACAGTCAAATCCACAATCAACACATTCAATATTGCAGTATCAACCCCCACCTCTCTTCCTTCCTACATATAAGCTCTTAAAAGAACCAATTGACCCACACGATTTACAAGCAAGTAACTCTTTTTTCAGATCCTTCAATTTTGTATTTAATAATCTATTATATGTGTATATGAAATGCAATCAGACTTTTCAGTCTCTTTCATATTACATGTACATTTCAGATTAAAAATTTATTTTATTGCACGGTAAAAAGAAATTAATTTTTAAAAATACAATCAAACTCAAAACTTAAAAACTAGGCTGCCCCACAGAGACAGAAAACAGGACTTATGACTTGCATTAGACTGACACCCACCCACCCAGTAGAGGAAAGATTCAGCAAATAAATTAGAATAGAAGCTCAGCCCTCTACACATTTACTGCATGCACATTAAATTATACCACAATACTTTATGAATGTTATTGTCAGTAAATTAAAGATCTACACATTAACCTTTTAATGCCACTGTTCAATGATTTTTCATTAATTTACGCTTTTTTTTTAGCCCAGCACTCTCTAAAAAACATTTTCTTCATGAAGCAACACCGATTTCAACAAAATAAAAACATTTATGAGCAGACATCAACTGTAAACAATGAATTTCTTTTCAACTAATTCATATAGGGTACGCTAGATGTTTTTCAATTACTAGAAGACTTGACTCTTCAGAAGAAAAAAAAAAGTATTAAATGCCTTTTATTTTCTCAAGTTAGCTCCCTTCAATTAAATAGACTCTGTATAGGAAACTTTGCACTTGAATACAGTCAATGAGTCATGTAATTGTAAACTTTTCCTATTTGGAACTGCTTGATATTATAAATTATTGAAAACCTCCCTCCCTCCCTCCCTCTTTTTCTCAGTTTTACTTACCTCCTGTGGCAAGAAGATCATCAATGATAAGCACCTTCTGTCCTTTGGCTATAGAGCCTTTCTGAATTTCAAAACAATCCTAGAGAGAAAAAAATAAACAAAAATTAAAATATCTTTGGTTTTCACAAGAAGATATAGAAGGGAACTTGGAGTAGTGTAAGATACATGTACTAGCACTTGCAAGGGCATAGCTTTGAAGTGCAAGTATTATTAGTCCTTGAGAAACACTTTGGTGGAAGAGTCAATAAAGCAGGATGTACTTTATATTAGTGCTAAAGCAAAGAAGAAAGACTTTCAGCATATATTTTTTAAATCTCAATTTTCCTAAAAGCATATTACATGTATATATGCAATGCAATCGCGGACTATCTTTAAAAAATTCCAAAAATATAAAGTTTATCCAAATTGATTGCCACAAACATTCTCGCTTCTGGCATTTTTGTATAGCAATCAGGAAAATAATGCTGAATTGTCAGAATTTTTGTTTTGAATATTGTTTATTGTTGAGTGTGGTTATTTTCTGCATGTTTTAAGTTTACTCTTAAATTATGAAAGATTATTGTTCTGCAGGTTATTTATTTCCCAATATTGATTTCTTTGAGGTATTACATCACACTGGAATTCAAAAAATTAACATTCGTATATCAAACAAGTTATCCTTTTTATTGACTCATGTCTTTTTACAACAACCTAATTGTTTAGGTTGCCATTGATTTCTCAGGTAAATAACGAATGGTTGCATGTATGAAACGGTGATAGTCATCCATCTCTCTCAGAACATGTTATAATTCATTGATAGAATATTATAAACTTGCATTTTGAAGATGAATAAAAAAAACTCAGCATGTTTACCCTTCAAAACAAACTCATATTGCATTATTCGCAACATAGACAGCTGTATTAATGATCAACACAAGCACAATTGTGGAGATATTAATGATGCAATCATAAATACACAATCAAATATGATGAAATTAAAAAGAACAAAACAAAAAAAAATTATAATAATAATAAACAACAACAACAAAATGCCTGAAGAAAAATCTGAAAAATTAATGGATGTCAATTGCAGGAAAAAGGAAATGTGCAATTTTAGCTGTAATGTACACGTATAGCATTATGAAACAGGACTTTCTGATGAGGTAAGACTTTGAATGGTTTGTTAATTGAATTAAAGGCAGTAGTAAGGTGACAGGTAGAAGACAAGAAGGTCAGTAACAGATCATACTTCCAGAATAAAAACCTTGGTTAACCAAACTACATCAATGAAAAAACATAATTGACAGCTTTTGTGTTTATGGACTTTCTTTTTTTAATGACAAAGACCATTCTTTGTATTACTGAAAAAAATTGCCCCCTTAGAAGAAAATATTAAAAAAGAAGTTTTTGTAAATGTATCAGTCAGAATTGTAAAATTGTTCAGTTAATTTTACAAGTGACCCAAGCATTTCTCAGAAATTAACTCTAGAAAAAACTTTAAAATTTGTTCTCCATGTACATGCGATCTGAGTGATAGAATAACTAAGTATTAAATCTGACAAATAAATATGCCTTATCTCTACTGCGGTCCTCCAGAACAGAAGCCCAGCACTCTACCAGTATCGCCAGAATCCAACAGCTGTTAGTCATAATGATTGAAACTTTTCCTTCTTGCATGAAAACTTAAATAAGGGTCCACCAACAGTACAATTGAGCATCTTTTAAAATAGTTTAAAACGACAAAAAGCGAAACTATATTAAAGATGTAAGATGTGACTTAGCCGATGAATGTTGATCAAACTTTTATCTTCTAACTTCTGTCTGAAAAGTATCTTAAAACATATGTTCTTTTTTTTTTTTTAAATGCTATATGTATGTATTTACTTACTGTTCCATATTCCAATTCATAAGTTTGTGAGACGATTTCACCTGGTAATTTTCCCTTCTTGCGGATAGGAACAAAAGGAACTTGCAACTTTTGTGCCAAGATGGTTCCAAATAGAAACCCTCTTGCTTCAAGTCCAACAACACAGTCTACTTGTGGTACTGATTTGGATGTCTCATATAGAATGTCATTTAAGTCACTAAAGACTTCTGGATTCCTCAAAACTGGAAGAATATCCCTATAAATGAAAGGTTTTAAGACAAAAAATAAGATGTTATACTATAATAAATGATGTTACACAATTGTATAATGTAAATTTATATGAAACCTCGTAACCCAAAAATATAATTTATTGTTCTAAAATGTATTTGTATTGATAGAATTCATTCTCATTTTACAGTCACAATCTAACACCTTTTGTACCTTTAAGAATTTAATAATTAAAATGCTTTGCAATGAAATAGCTTGGAATTATAAAATTTAATTTATTTGTATGTCAGGGGTAAGACAAGAGGCTTTTTTTTTTTTCAAATTGAAAACTTCAAAATGGGATTTTTTTTTCAAATTGTGAATTCCTCCTTTAAAATTTTACATGTATTAAAATTAGTTAGGTATTCATTTTTCTTAATAATTTACGAGTTTGGCCCCAAAGACATCACACAGGGTACAAAAACGAAAATGGTTCTAAGGTTAAAAACAAATATATAGCAATTGGGAATTCAGCACAGTTGGATTTAAAGGCTCTGAAACAAATTTTCACATGGATTCACTCATCAAAGATATATATATAATTATAAGCTTCAAAGAATACAGAATGTGGGGAGAAAAAGAATAATGAAGGATTGTCTAGATTTTATAAGACCTCCTCTTAAAATGAAAAATAATTGATATCTCATCCAATCACAATCCTACTGTTGAAAGAAGCTGTGTATTTAGGGTATGTAATACAGTCCTAAATGGTGAATCGGTCTTGTAACTTTTACGCCTATAGATCTAGAATACTTTGACTTAATTGAAGAGAAAAATGGTGATGGTGAACTGGAGGCACGTTTGTTTTTATGGAACTAGAGGCAAAACATGTGGTCTAAGATCAAAGAAATCATTCTTCTATTATCAGCCCTTGTTTGTCTATGGACGGAAAAGTTTAACGGACATTTGTTTACATCTGGACCTTATCACCTAGCCTAGATGATAGATCAGCCCCCAACTGATCGTCATAGGTTGGTGTGAATTAGGTGTGTAAAGCAATTACAAGTATAAATGTTAGTTGCCAGAGTGGGTATTCAGTCATTAAGGAGAAGACAGGCCTTCACTGTTATTGCCGTCCCAAGAATTTACTCTCCTCTGTTAAACAAAATCTATTTTAAAATTAGAGAACCAAAGATCCGCCAACTAGTTGCAAAAGAATATCACTTCTCCCATAAGCCATGGCTGACATCATATATGTAGTGTAGTGTACAATCTAGGAATGAAAAATGAGCCAGCTAGGAAAGGGGGGTAAGTCAAAGGAGTGGCAGCCGACGATGATGTTGATATAACGGGCAAGAGGTCAGCAGTTCATATCTCAGCTAGCAACCCCTTTCATAGGAATTCTTCAGGAAACAAGGGATGTTACACATTCATCAAATCTTACTATTTTCAAACCATAAATAAATAATTTCATTGTGGGGCTGAGTCCATATCTATATTACTAAGTATCTGTCCAAATTTTGTCAGGTCAACCACACTGATGATAATTCTGTTTTTTTTTTTAGAAATAATAAACGCTGTGAACATACATTGCAATTTTGTTTCTGTACAGTTATTGAACAATCTTTTTTAAATAGACCTAGAATGTTAAGTTATGAGAGATCAGCTTCATTTGACAGTCAGATCAAAAATTCGATTTTTTTAACAATTAATATTGTTGTGCATAATTAGCAAAGAAAACAAAAACAAAACACAAATAAAATCAATACAAACTGAAACACTACATATTGTACTAAATTTGAACAGAAACATGTAGATCTATAGCTAATAATCTATAGGCACTTTCATCAACATTCTCGCCTTAGCTTAGTAGAACCCAATCCATCAAATAACCTGTGCTTGTTATCTCATAATATTTAGGAGGCATACCACCAAAGGGCACATTATTTTACGGTTTATTGGTACAAACCAGGTTGACATCTATAGATCTAGATTGTCAAGTACAAATCATGGATTATAATATAATAGGTCTAGACTATGAATAAGATTTATAAATTTAAAAATCTAAAGGTGGGATATTAAGATCTAGACCTAGATTTAGTGCTTAATGGAGCCTTATTTATAATACAAATCCTTTTATTGAAAATACTGAATTCAAGAATTAAAGGCTTAGAAAACTTAGATAGATATAGAATCTAGATCTAGATCATCTACGAAATCATCATTGATCTAGATGTGGGCTCTTCTCTATTTATTTATAACATTAGTATTTTAGGCTCCATGGTTGATGTTGCTGAATGTAAATCTATAGTTTCGATCTATCTAGAGAGATCTAAATCTAGATCTATACCTTGTTTGTACCAATACTAGATCTATGTCTAGATCTTATGCAAGACAGCCTAGAACAAGATTAAATAATACATGTACTGCTGTTTACTTGAATATAATTCCAGGTTTAGGAAAATCTAAAATAGTTCCTATTGTGTTGAGAATTCTGTTAAGCCTTGGGTCTGCCATGTCTCAACCCACGTTCAGTCAATATACTGCAGAGGGCGTTATGGTAAAACGTGTGTGAAATGATTGAGATCTTGATCTAGAATGATATATATCTAGAGTCTAGACAGAAGGTCTATAGATTCTAATATCGGGTACCTAGAACTAGATATTAGATCTAGGTCGACATTTATCTAGCAATCTAAATTTGTTGGGTCTCAGCGTTCTCAATATTGCCTTCTATAAAAATTTAGGAGTCAAATACTAGACTCTAGATTGGTAGATTATCATCTGTATCTAGGCCTAAGTACTGAAATCATCGCAAACGCAAATCATCGCAAACGCAGTAGGCTAGTAACCACCTGGCACCTGTCGTAGTAGGCTAGGCCTATCTGGAACGATTTTAAAGTGCAGCCTAGTTACGCCCCCTAGCCTAAAAAAAATGTGACATTACGTACAAGAATATCTCGCCTATCTGATCATGCCTAAAACCTTTTCTAGAAAATCAGGTGTGTACTTGTACTGTACTTGTATACATGATTTAATAGTTTTCAACAAATTTCACCCCAGACCATGTTTTTGAAGTGCTTTCCATTGTTTGTTTCTGTCCACACTATCAAATGCTTTATAAAAGTCAACGAGCAGGACATAGAAATGGCCCAACTGTTTAGATGTGCATTTCTGAATGAGCGCGTGCAGGCAAACAATAGTATCAATTGTAGAGATCATTTTCTAAAGCCTGTGTGTGACTCTGGTAAGAGAATTAACTCGGTGAAAACCCTAAGCCTGTTATGCAGGATAGAGAAATAGTTTTTAGATAAAAAATATTTAATACGCTTATTCCTCCATAGTTATTCTATTGACGTCAGATACACTGCCTTTCTTGTGTATGAGATAGATCAGGGCTTTAGAAGACGGAGAAGATGTTCTGATTTTGTTTTTGTTACGAAGGAGACGAAAACGAAAGAGACAAAGCATCATATGGCGCCGAGAATGTCCTTCTCAAAGAATCACGGGGAGAGTCCCAGCGTACATTCCATCTTCTTGAGAGTCCGGATGTCGTACAGTACTTACAATGCGTTGAAGTCACTTGTGCTGGAACGTCGAAAGTCAGATCATTCAAACTGGAGAAGATCAAACTCAGCTGAAGAAAAGCTCACCATTACTCTCAGGTTGGTACTATTAATAACATTTTAAAGGTAATAAACTATGAAGTGTGAAATTTGTATGGTGTAACAGAAGAGACACACACATTTTACACACAGACACGCACATAATAAACATGTGCATGCATGCATACATAGGCCTACTCAGAAGAAAATACCCCAAAAAAGTATGCAAACTTCAAATATGCAAATACTTTATGAACGAATTTTAATGAAATAAAACACGAGTTAGGCTATTAGTTCAGATTTGATTTCACTGAATATAAGAATTCCTGGGTCCAGGAGCGATCTCGCCAAACTGTGAACGGTCTCCTTAACTTTGGGATCCCATGGAACTCTGAGAAAATTCTTTTGACTGAAAGGAGCTCCCCAACGGGGACTGTTGGGCTTGCCCAGACATCTGACTTTGTGGCAGGTTTTGAAAAGGATTAAGAGTAGTAAGCCTACTACTTGTATTGTAGTAGCCTACTACTAGTATTGTAGTAGGATGGTACATTGGTAGGAGGATTGGGATGGCGATGGTGCTGACATTGAACTGCTGAGGGGTGGTGTAATTGGAGTAAAAATGATGTCCTTAAGCGCAAAGTTTTTTTTTTTTTAAATAGCTGTAATGTACGCAGCTGGAACTCCTGGAATTGATCATCATCCAGAATTTCTACCCGTAGCATGGTGGAGTTCTTTTCTCTTCTCTCTCTCTCTCTCTCTCTCTCTCTCTGTGCGATTGAACCAAGTTTACCTTTGGGTACAGTTAAAAGCTCTTTTAACTCATCCCAATATTGGTTTCTCTGGTCTTAACACTTGTAGTCAGACACACGAGTATGCCAGAGGAGCCTTGCCCTTACCATTTTATCCAAATTTCCATGCAGTCTTCTATGCTCGCCGAATCTAGAACTAGACGTGAAGCAAAAAAAGTGAGCATATTCATTTCTTTATACACGCATGAAGCGTGCAGCGAGTCCCGCGTAGTGTGTACATGTAGACATTGTAGTTAGTTGTATGGCCCCGCATAACAGAGAGAGACGAGTTTCCACTTTTCTATACACGTTTAAAACGTGTATTAATCTATTATGAAGCGTGAAGCATAATACATGATGTAGTGTGTAGTTCTATGGCCCACCAGCCTTACATGGGGTCTGTAGTCCTCGGAGACAAAGACATTTGTGCCTTTGTTTTAACTTTTGTCTCGCTCTGAGCACATTTGTTTTTATTAGCTGGTGCACTTGGCGATTATTGGGCTAATGTCGTTGTTTACGGGTATAAGCTGGTGCACTTGGCGATTATTGGGTTAATGTACGTATGTAGTTGTTTACGGGTATATGTACCATTTAGTACATACATCAAACTACTCTATTTCGCCCTCCGATCTCAGCATTTCAGTCTTCCCAGCTTTCCTGCTGCGTCTCAGCTTTTATCCCGTAAAAAAAAAAAATAGACTGTCCAGTCTCGGATTTCCCTCCAAATCACCGAGCTTCCTCTCAACATTTTGTATTTTGTTGTTCAGTTCTTTATTAACATTTGTTATTTCTTCATTTTCTTTTGTTAGCTCTTCTAATTTCTCTGTCATAACAGCTTGTGCACACCTTAACTCTGTTACTTTCCTATTCATTTGGGCAAATGATTTGCCCAATGAGCATTGTACAACATAGTTGACTTATGGCGGACAGTATGTTTGAATTGCTAGGGTCTTTACTTGCCGAGGGATCGTTGGCGTAGATGGTGGGGTCTCGGTGATTGTCCCAAATGAGTTTATGGTAGTCTGACGACTGTTACCTCTTTTACTGTACCGGTGAGTCCTGGGATTTGTTCGGCACTTTCACATTGAAGTAGGGCCAAAGCTATGATAAATACGGCCATGAAAAAGCGGAATCTTCTTTAAGTTTTAGTGTCCGGCAGGTAGAGCATGTCTCCTTCGATCTTGGGCTGAAAATTTCTATTACAGCCCTCCACGGTAATAATTATTACTACTAGATCTAGTATGAATTATTTTAGAAGACTCACCACATGCTGACAGTTAAAATTCAGGTGTAAATGTATCTTGCACTTGCAAGGCTTATATCACAGCAGCACTTTCAATATATCACAACACAGTCAGCCACCAAAGCAGTTTTCAGAGAGAGAAAGAGAGGGAGAGGGGGAAAGAAAGGAGAGAGAGAGCGAGAGAGATAGATGGGAGAGAGAGAGAGAGAGAGAGAGAGAGAGAGAGAGAGAGAGAGAGAGAGCACAATGTATTTGCACACAGTGGTAACTTAAATAAGTAAGTCTTTAGATTCATATTTACTTTAGTTTTCACTTTTCTCATTACATTTCAGCGCTGAAATCTTGTAGAAAAATCTTATCCAGTATGGTATTGCGTTGAAATAACTTTCTTATTTCACGAATCTAGATTATTTATACTTGGAAGATTTCAAAAGTGTACATCTGCATCACATAAAAAAAACCCAATACATATTTAATGTTTCACATAAAATAACCCAACAGTCGTTAACATATATTTTGTCTTTCAGACATTTTATTCCCAGATACTTCATCAAAATAGTTTCTTACAAGACAGTGCAATAACTTAAAAGCACATGTATTTATTCTTTACTTTCATTTCTCTCTGATTAAAATTAGATTGTTTAGATATAAATTCACATGTATATATACATACATAACAATTAATGTCTACTGGATATACTACATGTACTTTTTCACAATTGCAACCATGCCTGCATTCGCTGCCTTAGAAAAAACTTGGTCCCCACGAAACACCCAGACTTTAGCTCTTCCAATGCCAAAAACTGATTTGCAAGCCATACATGCAGCAAATCCTGCCTTTGGCATGTACAGATAAAAATATTAATGACAATTCATTGGAATGTGTTTTCATTTCTAGTCACAAAAAATATGCCTAGGAGTAGGAGTAGGATGATATAAAGTTGAGGAAATATCATTATTTCTGATTCATGGAAGACGGAATATTCCTAAACTTTTAGCCACAAAGTTGAGGAAATATCATTCATGCAATACGGAATAATCCTAAACTTTTAGCCACATTAGAAAAACGGGCTTAGACATCTAGATCAATAATTGAAAATCTTGACAGTTATATATCGTTTGCAAGACATATTATTCCCTGGGTTTGATTTGAATTAAATTGTTCACAACCTTGAAAACTTTCATTTTCTTTATATTTTTTTAATCACTGAAATATAAATTTTGAAACTATTGAAATAAAGTAAAACTAATATATGGTACATGAAAATAAATCAGCTTAGCACTTCACTGCTAAACAGAGAGACACATTATAAATTGTCCTGCTTATTGTTCATTCACTGAATTTTTTTTTAGCTCAAGCACGTCTATGCACTATAATTTGTTAGCTATCTGTATGTTTATTCTTATTTTTCTATCCAACTAGAAACAGACTGGACTTGAATACAGATAATTATGTTCAAGTCCTTTTTTGTTGTTATAAACTCTGACACTTATGGACAGCTTGACACATTTTGGGAGTTAATTAGGTTTTCACACAATTTTTTTTTTATTATGACAAATTGACAGGGAAAGAACTTAATTAATTATAGAAAATGACATTTTAACATCTTAAAACATGTATAGTGCAGTATCGTTACATGTGCATGATAAGTTAAAAAAAAAAAAAGGAGATTGAACAATTTCCTCCAGCAGAACAGTAAGAAATATTGCTTTAATTTCAAAGAATGTTTGAAGGGGGGGAAGAGGAAGTATAAGGTTAAATTATATACAACAATTTTATACTATTTTCAGTTATGTAATATTTTCCAATTATGCACTGTTACATTCAAGGTATAAGGCTCATGGAATTGCTGATTTAACCCCCCACACACACACCAGATCGGACCACTTTTGAACCCACTGATTGTTAGTATAATTGATATTATCGTTTGACGAGTAAGTCGTCTTACCTCTGCTCTGTCTCAGTGTGGCAGCACATAAAATAGTCAAACAATATACTACAACATGTATAACAATATAACTACATGTACTAACCTAATAACCTTCCAAAGGGGAATGCTCAGAGGAAAAAAAAATCATATTCTAGGAAAACTGCTTGTTGAATTTTTTTTTTCAAAGAGGAAGTATATATATATATATATATATATATGGCTATAAGATCCGTTTTCCAAAGAATGAATAAGAACATGTCGATGACCACAAGACAGAAAGTCCTCTGCTGCTACATAGAACCAGTATTGATGTATGGATGTGAGGCATGGGTGATGACTAAGCAGATACAGAGAAAACTAGATGCAACAGAGATGTGGTTTTGGAGACGTATGCTAAGAGTACCATGGACAGCGAAAATGACCAACAAACAAGTGATGGAAAAAGCAGGTCAATCAAGATCAATGCTTAATAGAATAAGAAAGCGTCAAGCATCCTTTGTTGGCCATGTAATAAGAAGGGAGGGATTAGAAAACCTTATAACAACAGGAAAACTAGATGGTAAAAGAGGAAGAGGAAGACAGCGAGAGAAACTGCTTGACAGTCTGACGGCATGGATGGGCATGGAAAGCTCAAACACTATGATTTCAGCTACCAAAGACAGACGAGTGTGGAAGGGCATGATCGCCAACGCCATGACGCAGGGCACCTGATGATGATGATATATACGAAACGAAAAGGAATATGACATCTCAACCATTTTAATGTAGCTTCAAATAATATTGCACTGACCAAGTTTGCAGGTTCTCAGTAGCATTCATGAAAATTTATTGTACATAAAAAATGTGTATTCTCAAACGAAATTCAAATCATTTCAAAGCCACCTTTCAACAAATTGAATATAAACAAGAGGCAAACATCTCAACAAAAACACTCTTAGTCAAATCAACGTAATTAGTTTGAACAGGCAAAAACAGCAACAAAAGTTCAGTAATGTTTCATCACAACTTGATTCTTTGTCAAAATAATTTTTTTCTGTATAATGATTTAATTTTCAAAGAAGACACTAAGATATTTAGAACTGCACAGACACATCCAAAAATATAAATATTGATGACTGTGGACTCTTCTGGAAGAAAACATTTGGAAATAGAATGCTCTCCCTCACTGAAGCGGATCTGAGGATGTAAAAGAAGAGTAAGGTAATTGAGTTTTTTTTAAATCAGAGAATTCTGGAAAATCATTTTTCTTTATCACATTAAACTTAATTTAGTTTATCAAACACTCATGTATTGATGGAAGTGTATTTAGGGAGAAAATTGAGGAGGAAAAACAACAAAAGGGGTAACAGGTATCTTGATACCTTGATTCATAGACAATAACCAAACGCAAAAGTTTAAATCTGATTGAATGCCGTCTTCATGCTCTGAAAAATGAACTGAAAGCTTTGATGTGACAAAAATCGCAATTGAAATTGTTTACTTGAATAAATACCTTTTAAAATGTAGGTATTAAATACTCAAGCATTAATTTTTGCAAATTAAGAAATCATCAAAACAATTTAATGACCCGAACACAGATTTTATTATCAATTTTATTTTAAGTTCATAAACAGTAACAATAAATAGATTTTTACACAAGTAAAGAAAGAGAAAGATTAATAACAGTAGCACCTACAATCAAACAAAAAATGACAATTGTCAAACAATTTATAATAACACATTAGATTTTACTAATAATGAAATATTTTATGTGTGGTATATAAGCACCACCAAAATGTAAGACTAGTATAAACCTTTTCTCAAATTTAAATACCCTGCCTCAAAGAATATTCTAACATAGAGACTCAAACAAGTAAATTTACCAACAGAAATGTGGGATTGTTTCTGTTCCTCCAACTGAAAGAGGAGACCGTCCACTCAGGAACCTCACCAGGTAATATCCTGAAGCAGCCGTGATGGGTGTGGCCAACTACAACTAGCCGGGGCTTTAACAGGTTTAACAGCTGTAGAAATATCAAGAAAGATGTTGCATAAATTGTTTTACAATCTTCTCTTCAACTGAAGTCATGTTCTTCACATATATATAATATAGTGTAGCAATACTTATCTTACTTGCTCATGTGAGGAATTGTATAAGAAGTGACTAGTCAACTATTTAATGAACATTTTGAGTAGTTTATTTTGAAGAGCTAACTTCACTTTAAGGGCAGAACTTTTAATTGAGGATCTCTTAAATACGTAAAAGGGGAAAGTTCAAATTTATTTTATGGTGCATCAGCTCTTTAGCAATTCCATGAGACTGTACTATTAGTATGGCAACTTTACATATTCATTGTACATATTCTTTTGTTTTCTACTTTTTACACAGTGCTGGATTCCATTTGATTTTGAAAAAGAAAAAGACAATTGAATTCAGTAAAAAAAAAAAAAGACTCTAAATGTCAAGCAGGCATCATACAATACCAGATATTTATATTGCTTGAAGGAAAAATATTATTTTTAACACTGTGCACAGTACAGAGCATGTAACTAATCAATATTTTATAGTTTACCAAATCTGTTGACCTCTTGTCAAGGCAGTCATATTTTTCTTTGAAAGGTATATATTTTTCAGACACAGGGGCAGAATCTACTGTGTTGCAATCAGCATCAGAGGGGCGATACATTGGAAAGTGCTGGGGGGAAAGGTAAGTAAAACTGATGACATATACTTTAAATTATGAATTAGAATTTTCTTGAGTTCTAGATTCTTCTATCCCCGCAATTTTTAGCCATTTGGAGATAAAAAATTTGCTTAATTTTGTGACAAAATTAGCCTAACAAGAGTGTGTTAAAATATGAAAAACTATCACTCTCCTTAAGTTGGGTGTGGCTTTACAGTGTCTTTTGTTTGTTAAAATTCATATAGCCCGACTAATAAAAGAAGTGTGAAATGGTTTAGATCTATTCTATGTATTCTAATTATGGCAGTTAAATTGAAACTATGCTCTTGCTATTGTAGTGGAAACTATGTTATTGCTATTGTAATTGAAACTAGACTTTTGCTGTTGTAATCATTAGTAATTTCAGATATACCAACTGACTCGTGATAATCACTAAACAGTCGAGGTACAGATTGACGGAAAAATACACTCATCCGCTAGAACAGAGCAGCAGAAGCAGAACAAAATGGAATGCCTCTCAGGTCCCTCGACAGCTTTGATTTTACCATCAGCACAGAAAAAACTGAAGCAAGCTTGCAACTGGAGCTCATGCAGCAGAGACTTGGCACATCACAGGGGTTTAGAGAAAGTGTGCCTAACGCAAGGAACGAGCAAGCTTAGCTTCTACTACCACTACTCTTCTTGTGCCCTACCCGCGTACCACCCTTCAGGGTCCGGATTGGACTTGTCAGTCACCTCCGGACCCACCGCTCATCAGTCTATAACAAAGTCATAGTGATGTTTGACTCTGTAGGAGGAACCTCATCATCAAGTAAAAGCAAGAATAAACAACTAATTACTAGACCCAGAATTGTTAAGGTACAAAAAGAGAATTATATTTGAAAATATGAATCTGAATCTTTTTAATTGATTAAATGTACATTGTTGGAAGCGACACAAAAGGTATTAATTTATTTTGAAAGCTTTACCTGCAACAAAATGGGCTTGGAATAGAACTTGCTGTATTTTTGGCATATTCCAGTTGGTTTCTGGAGATAAAAAAAATTCCCCACAGGAAAGATGTGGGGATATAGAGATTTTATAACATAAAAATGTTATATTACTCGTTTAAGTGTTTATTCTGGTCCCCCAGGAAATTGCAGGTGCAAATTTATTGCTGAGAACTGCAAAGATTTGCAATTTGTGCACTTTTCTGCAATTTCTTGCAATTTAAAAAAAAAAAATTGAGACAACTGATATGAACTTATGACTAGAAATAGGGAAAAAAAATGTCAGCTATAACAGCACAACACTCAAGTGAGTTAGCGAGGTGAACATTCATGCCACAGTCCATTTTTTTCAAACCCAGTCACCCTTGCCAGACCTAGACTGGCCATCGGGCGGCCTTCAACGCGCTGCAGGGGTTAAAAGCATGCAATGTGTTAAGCCAGCACTTCTTTAATTTTTTTTAAAATAGAGCCTCTGTTTCTTGGTAATACCGCTTCCAAGAAAATTTTCACTTTAAAAATCTTACAGGCATGAAAATGGATCCTTATTTTACAGCCATATATTGAATCAATGAATTGCATAGATCAGGTCAATAAATTTGTAATTTGAAATATCTGAGACATTATACAAAAAATCTCAAACAATACCTCCTCATGATGGCAGTTTTGTAGAGTAGTCAAGAATTTAGATACATTATGTAAATCTCTCTCAGCCTCTGCACAAATGTGACAGTGATCTCCTTCCATTGCCATAGAATTCAGAAGCACAAACACAGCATCTTTTTTCATAACCAGCTGCACAGATGGAGAATGGAACTCTTGTTCAAATCTTTTGTGCTTGTGATCTGTCATCCTATAACCAAAAATTAGAAGGGCAGTGTAAATTTTCAGGCCTAATTTTCACATTCACAACTAATTTCTCAACCTACTTCCACCCAAATCTTAACTACCATATACAAATATAAACAAATATACCAAGATAACTATGAGGTACCAAATTGAGTACAACGTAAATGAGTAACCAAAAGCACAAGTAGCCAATAGGTAAGTTTTGACAATATATCCCCATGGTCAATGTTATGTTATAAACTTAAATTTTTTCCTCGAAGAAAAATGCCCCCATGACTCACATATAGTGGAAACCTTCATCATGGTTGCCAGCAACAACATATAAATCTGTTCCTTCAGGCACTGCAAACATTGATCGAAATCTTGATGCATGGTACTGGAATTCATCGTCATCACACCACTTTCCCTCATCAAACAAATCACCTAGTGTAAATATATTAATCTTGAAAATACAAAAGTGATCATATCATCTCTAAATACAGTAATACATGGGATATCTATGCAATAACTTAGGTGCAAGTAATTTTGTAAGCCACTGTTAAAAAAAATGAGGGGAAATTATAATGTTCTTGGTGGCAAGTACAACTGCAAGTACAACTCTTTAGAACTTTGTTGGCATCTTTTGAAAGAAATAAACTGATGTCTTTTTTTTTTTTATATATTAAAAATATTTCACATAAAAGTAGGCCTACTTAGAGCAGAGCCTCTTCACACATGATTAATTCATTCATGTTATAATGTGAATTATAAAAATAATACCTAAAACAAAAACAATATCCGGCCTGTGTATAGCCATGGCTGTTTGGAAAGATCTTTTCATTTGCCACTCCCTGAAGAGAAACAAAAAACAAAAAAGTCAGCTTGATACAAAATTGACAAAAGGATTAATTCAGCCAAAAAAATGAAGAGTAACAAACAAAATATATACCTACAACAATTGAGTAAAAATGTTTAGTAAAGGCTTACATTTAGTTTACAAGTATCTGGAAAAAAGATTTAGCTCAAAGGGTGTTTCATTGGAAAAAGTAAAAAAAAAAGGTTAGGATGCGACCAAAAAAAACAAAACAAATTTATATCAACATTTCTTCAAAAGAACCTAACTTTCTTACAAATAAAAATTGATGCAAATGTTTCATCAACATGTTTTTAGACACTCACTCCAGGATCCATGAAATATATTTCAATTCAGAGACTTTTGGCTGAAAATTATCTTAATTGTACAATGATGTCATTGAATGGTTAAAAAACAATAACTTTGCAGATCAGAGTCTAAAACAAAGAGAAGAAAATGAGCCTGAAATTCAACAAAGAAGTCATCAGTTGTTAGAAAAAACAAACAAACAAAAAAACGGCATTTTCGCAAATTTCAAATTTCCCTGTGTTTCCTGAAAAATCTTATAAAAAGATTTGAGATCTTAATAAGATTAAAACAGCAAATCTAGGAGGAGTGTTGGGCATAGCATAGAGAGGACAATCTAGTGGCTGCATCAATGGTCAAGTCCCACTTTCACTTCAGTGACTGCATAACACACACACCCTATGTCTGTCTGTCTGTCTCTCTCTCCGCCCCTCTCTCTCTTTCTCACACATACCATAACATTTAGTAAGTATTGCTGGACAAATAAATCACAGTCCAAGAACATTTCCTATAATCTTTCAGTTCCTTCTCTGTAGAAAACAAGTGCTGGGAGTAGGCGCATTTATGATTTAAACGATAACAGAAGGACGATTTCTTTTAACTTCCTGGACATTGCTAAACCCAGTCTACCATTACAGTGTATTCATATTTATCTCCTGCTCCTCCTCAAATCTACTGGTTGGGTCGGTGTCAATATAATGTGACCGGCTGAGACAGGAGTCATGGTATCCCCACCCTGTCTCGTGTGTGGCAGCACATAAAATTGTCAGACGTCCGTCTTGGGGCCCGTCCACGAGATAGCCTATAAGTTGCTGATGTTGGACGTTAAAACCCAACCAACCAAACCAAACCTCCTCAAATCTTTTGCCTTTTGTATACATATGAGTGGACAACTCTTGGCAGTCTCAAAAAAGATAAAAGATAAAAGCACTCACTGCACTGGGTAAGGTTAAAAAAAATGAAGGAGATGGAGAGAATAAACAAAAATATTTTTTTCAACCATAATTCTTTAAATAGGATCTTTATTTTATTGTCAGAAGAGGGTAATCTCAGACATGTAAAAAAAGAGGAAGTTCTAAAACCGGACCCTGCAGTTTAGCAAAATGCCGCCACAAAATCTGCCCTTTCCCATAAAAATAATCTAAGGCCATGTGTAATCTAGCCATTTATTTGTCAAACATAATTTTTGATGATACGGAACATTTCAGTAAAAATTCCTTTAGTATATGGACTCGCATTTTAACTCTTTAAGCCTGTATGCCCATTTCATGCTTTGACGGAAGTTATAGATAGTTTATAAATGGAAAGAAAGTTGGGTTTTTTTTTAATTTCCCGTCATATTTTGTAATTTTACCTACCACACGCTGGGACCGTTTGGGTTTAACAAGTTTTAAAAACAAAAGGGGCCCCTTGGGTTCACAAAGTCACTTATACCATATTTTTCCACACTGCCTTACACATACAATTGGCAAAGTTTGCTATTTTTGGCAGATTTGGTGGCAAATTTTGCCATTTCAAGGTTTGCTAATTTTGGGGTTTCAAATTGCAAAAAAAATTCACTATAAGTAAAACGGAGTGGTTTCTTAAAAGGCAAGTTTATGGATCCCAATACCTTTTAAAAGTTTTTATAAGAATAATATATATGTATACCTTCTCAATTTATCAAACCAATGGCCGTCCCTAGAGCCCAGCAAATGAGTGTCTGCAAGGAACATTGCTTTGAGATCATCTTTGAGTGCTGTAGGTACATGATGATCATGGCTGTCACTTGAAATTGGTGGCCAAGTGCAAAAGAGGAGCACCACAAAGTAGTGAAGATACTGAAATGTAAGTCAATGGGGTTGAACAAATTTTACAAATATGGGAGGCTCATAAAAAAAAAATCAGTCAAACAAAACTGATTTTGTAATAAGTAGTATTGAGATGCGGAGAATTATAATTCATGAAGGGAAAAATATTCCAATATTTTAAGACCATTTTATTAAAAAATCGAGATGAACACAATTAGTATTTAGATTAATTCAACTCAAGGTATATATTTATATTTATTTATTTATTGATCCTTTCATAAACCCTTCCCTTGATTAGGCATGAAAAAAGTTTAAATACATGAGTGATTTGAAATCTACATATTTGCTTTTCCATTACAATATGTGATTAAATGCTTTCCTGCTGTTTAGAAGAAGAGATCTATACAAATTTTAGCACATAAGATGCAAACAGGAAGAGTGGCGAAGAAGTGTTTTTATGCTCCAATTTGTGACAGAAAAGTCTCCAACTTTGAAACACAGATCTGTCCAAGTCCACTTGATATAGTAGAACTTGAGATACAATGAACAGTCAAACTCAAACAGCACCCTATATTCAATGAATATAAATCCCCCGGACAACCGCCAAGCAGAATCAAAGAGAAAAGGCTGCCAGTAACAATATGGGATGTGTTTATGTGTATGTATAAAGTGTGGAAAAGCAAAAGTAAAGGGAAAGTTGTACTTGTAGGTAGAAGTTGGGTGTGTGACATTGGCACGACAATCATGCTAAAGCGTCTTACAATAAAGAATAAACGAAGTTTTATTTGTATAATTTGTAAGAGCTTTTATTTTTACTGCTTGCCAAAATCATGTCCTTTAACGGTTCTTCTTAGATTCTCCTTCCGCTTTCATTTTACAAAAGTAACAAAAGAAACTCAAGTACGAAACGGAAAAACCAAAAAATATACAACATGATAAGACGTAATAAGAAAGGGATTGCTACAATGCAATGTGGGTCTAGGGAGACACTACAGAGACACACACATATAGCTTCAACGGTTCGTTGCATCCAAGGAACTATAAAAAATAATAAGCTAGTTCGTTGAGTCTGAGGTGTACTGTAGGAATAAAGTTGACAGTGTGGTAAAGAGTGGCTATCCCCTATGGTGATTTATTTGTGGGTTTTTTTCTGTCCTCCGACTTAAGATTATGTACAGCTACAGTAGACCTATACAGGGGAAATCTCATAATTTGAATTGCTTGGAATTTGACCGAAACTTGAAATTAAGAGAATTCAAGCATCTGCTACTACAAGGATTTTTATGTTGTTTTTTTAACTGACAAATAACACTGTTGTACTATCAACTCACCTCACAATATAAAGCAAAGAAAGACAGAATAAGTATAGAGCGGATTATTGCTTGGGCCATGACAGTTCTGTCTTTTCCACACTGCATCTAGATATAGATCTACATCTAAATTCTAACATTCTTACCTATATCTAGAATCTAGATTAAAACGTGTAAGTTCGATTAAGCCTATAAATCTAGATACTCTCGATAAAATACATAATTTATAGGATAGTTATAAATGTGATGTTTCAATTTAGATATCTAGTCTACTTTACAGACATAGTCTTTGAAGTGTGTGCGACAGAAAGTTTAGCCAACATTGAACAGATCAACAGAAGTGAAAGTGAAAGTGCACTTAGTGCAGTTATTATCGCCACAAATTAGGGAAGACCACAGATTTCTGATAACAGCACTAGATAGCTCAGAGATGTCACAGCGCGGGGGAACTTGAATTTTACTGTGGAGGGGAAAAGGGGGACTGGAAGCCGCGCGTCTCGCCAATCCGCTAAGGCAATAACACAGTAGGACAAAGGTTAATGAGGAGCAGACTGAACAAGGACGTCATAAAAATGTTCATGCTTGTAACACATGTTCAGCCACCTGCAAGGCCTGCCGCCACATTAGTTGCGGTAATAACAATCACTCCCTTACTATGACAGCAAGCTAACGAGGCTTATGCGATTGACACTTTCACTCACGTGCTTTTCCCTAACTCGCATGGATATTTTTTTCGTGTGGGATAAAAGAAACGTTAATAGGCTTCATATCTATATTTTTGAAAAATGTAGTGCTCATTGTGGGCTCCCCGCCTTGATTTTGCACATCTTCACAGACTTACTCGATCACTTGAAAATTATAAAAAAATTTTTATGAACCACTGTAAATCAGATTAGGGACATGCTGACTACTACTTTTTAAAAAGCAATGTTTTTTTAGACCTTTGATATTATATTAAAAAAAAAAAACGATGTATCCTTCCCGCAAAGGCCAATCTGTAATATTAGGTCAATCTCTTTCCTCTTCCTTTTTTGTAAAAGGGGCGCGTTTAGGGGAAAAAACGGTGTGCTCTTTTGCACTTGGGAGCGGTAGTTTTAAAAAAGTTTATCAATGCAGGCTTACCCAGTCACTTAAAAACAAAGACAACTAACTCAGGAATACTCTTTAATCTAGATCTAGATCTGAAATTGTTAGCAGGAAGTATGACTGAACTGTATCGTAAGCGAAATTTAACTGTAGAAGATCTAGCTCAAGATTAGATATAATATGATGACAGTTGAAAAAAAAACACGTCATTTAAGACGATCCAGATACTTAGCAGCAACACTCAATCCAAATCAAATCCCCCCAACCACACAATTGCACACATCACTTGATCAACCATCCATATATAGGCTTACTGGTCTTGATCGAAATCTAGATCTAAATCTACGACAATGTGAAAACAGACATAGATCTAGGCGTAGATCTAAATCTCCACAACGTAGACCCTGCTTCAGATCTGCTACGCCACCACAAAAAGAAGATATGCCCACACGGAATAGATATATAGATCTGCGTTACCACTAACGCCTCCACCTGACATTTAATTTAGCCAGGCAGCTTCTACAGTTATATTGCCAGCTGCCCCAAACAATGACAATACAGCACTTGATCAACCATCCACATCTAGGCCTACTGATACTGCTCGAAATCGACAGAGTGAAAACAGACATATATCTAGATCTCCACAACGTAGATCTAGCTTTAGATCTGCTACACCACCACAAGAAGCAGATAGATCCACTGCTGTCCCCACCTCAGATCAGACAGACAGCTTATACGCTTACATCACCAACTGGCCCAAACCATAACAATATCAATATTGTTGCCCACAATATTGAGGGGATGACAAGACATGCCAATAATTGTGACGCAAAATTATGACCCTCAGAAACATCCTCGCTATGTTGTGCCAATGTTCACGTTAATTACCCCCCCCCCCAAACTTTACAGGAACCTTTACAGTTACACCAGGTGTTTGTGGTGGATACTGCAGAATCATAGATATTTTCGAAATAACATTCCAAATTACAATAGCAGAAAAAAAATGAGAAAACAAAATAAAAATTTGCAATGACTTCCTATAAACTCTTTATTTGCAGGATGAAAGGGTTGGTGTATCTCTTCTTGGAAACATTTAAATTTCATATTGATTTTTTTTTACCTATTCTGAAGAAGCGTAATTTTTTAAATTTAAACACACTACAATGTCATCAATAATCCTTTCAGCGTTGCTTATCATACAATATGCACGAATTTCGTGGGTTCCCTATAAACTGGAAAAAAAATTAACCTAGCCTGTGACAACACCTCAAAAGACGTTTCATTCTTGGTCGCAACCTAAAAATAAACAAACCCGATTCATCAGTAAAAAAAGAATATTACAGCCTAAAAAAACAACCAATAATATTCAAATATCTTGCATAAATATAAAATTATTTTTTTTTTAAAGATTATTCTGCATGGTTAGCCTAAAACAGTGCGTTTTTACTCTAGTTTATTAGAAGTTACAACCTCATTGGTAGGTCTTGGAACTCTCTTGTGACATTTCACTCCTCTCTCTATGTTGTTTTCCGATGTTTTGATTTGATTGAAAATGGCCGACCCCGGGCGCCGCACAGATGCCACGTCCGTTGCGGCACCTAACGATATGGATTTAAATGAAATTACTGATTTACAAGACATGAACGCAGCGTTTGAAAAATTATGCGCAGAAGAAGTAAGCACATCCTCAGTTATTTTGATCTGGAGCTTCAGGTTATAGTTATAATTATGAAAAAATGAAATCCTTTTTCAGATCTTTAGTTTAGATCTAGATCTAGTACTACTAGAATCCTAGATCTAGTCTAGCTATCTAGATCTAGATCTATCTCTATGAGCTCCACTCTCTCTCTGTATGTGTGTGTGTGTGGGGGGGGGATTATAGATGAAATAATGAAGCTGGTAGGGGTGTATAGTTTTAAACTGAATTGTGGGTATTAATTTAATGGTATCCTATAATATAGCGCCTTTCACACTCACAGTGCAGTTTCAAGGTGCTGCACGCACATTGGTTGCACTTCCATACGTGCGAATAAATCTCATGAGGTTACATAACATGTCAGTAATAGCTTACATAATATGATAACGTACGTATACATAGTCTTATGAGAAAGCTTTGAAGTGTGGTGAAGCAAACCACAAGGTGAAGTCTGGTTTCTTGGTATGTTTGCGTTACAAGATTATTGTTAGATGTTACTGACCAGTGGAGGGTCTGTGGTGTGGGCGTTGATACAGCTACATTGTTTGAACGATGAGTCTTTAAGCTATGATTTTAGAACACCGCCCTTTCTCTATAGCGGTTAAGATGAAGCGCTAAGGGACCAGGAGAGATGTAAGAAAGTATGTTGTTCCTCTGCTCAGTTCTGGGTGAAGGAGAGCTGAAAATAATTTGTAGTTTGTGGTCACACACCTTACAAGAGTCTTCTTCTTCTTTGCGTTCACTCAAATGGACAGCCCAGTCTCTGACATGAATGTTGCTGTGCGCCGTAGGTCCTCCAGGCTTCCATACAGCTTCTGTGCCATTGGTGTGTCCTGTGGCCACATCAGGTTTCTTAGGTTTTCATACATGGGGCAGTGTTGTAGGACATGGATGACTGTTTGACCTCCAGTTTGGCATGTGCACTGGTCTGATGTTCCAATGTGGAGCTTTGTGTAGAGGTGGTGATTCAGGCGGTTGTGTCCTGTTCTGAGCCTAAAAATGACCACTTGTTCAGCTCTTGTCAGTGCATGATAAGCATCATTTTGGACATGGTTGGGGTGTTCCTGCAGCCATTCCTCATGTTGTTGGGCATGGATTATTGTCTTTGCTTCACTGTATGTTGTTGTGTAGTCATTTTGTTGGAGCGCTGCTGCTTTTTTGGCTAGCAAGTCAGCAGTCTCATTGCCAAATACATTGCAGTGGGAGGGAATCCATTGTAGGGCTATTGTATGGGTTTGGCTTAGCGAGGTTAGCGCTGAGGTCAGATCATTTAGGTCTTTGTTTTTGCTGGATTTGAGGGCCTGTAGAACAGACAAGGCATCTGTCAGGAAAACGATGTTTTTTGTTGAATGGGGGCTTGATTGGACATGTGCTGCTCCTTCCTGTATAGCTGTAGCTTCAGCCTTGTAATTGGTAGAGAAGACTCCAGTGGGGATTGAGATCTTGTCCTCTTCACCTCCAGGGTACTTTATGTAGATCCCGGCACCACCATTCCTGACTGCCTTCTCAGCTGAACCGTCACCTTACAAGAGTTAACATTGGCATCTACTCTCTCTGACTGACCTACTGGTTGGGTCAGTGACAGTTTAATGTGACAGATTGAGACAGGAATCATGATGGTATCCCCGCCCTGTCTTGTATATATGCAGCACATAAAATTGTCAGGGGTCAGTCTTGGCGCCTGTCCACAATATAGATATAGTGCTGATGTTGCTTGTTAAACCAACTCAAACTCTCTCTCTCTCTCTCTCTCTCTCTCTCTCTCTCTCTCTCTCTCTCTCTTTCTCTGATATGAACTATTGGCTTCAGGATAAAGGGTATACATCTATTTTCTCTGACCTGACCAATTGATTTGCATTATGGTGTATTGGATAATTGGTCAATAAACTCTAACTCGTTTATTAATCCAGGTACACATGACGCATACATGTACATGCACTCGCCTAGTGTCCGATCACAATACACTTCCAATTTCCTCTTTCTAGCTTAAACGGTGCCATAGACAAAAAAAAAAACAACGAAAACATGCATATATACACTAAATGCACATTGAGAAGCTTTTTACGGTCTAGAAAATACAGGGTTTTCGTTCTTTACACATACATATCGAACAAACTACAACTATGATTTAACACCTTTACTCGAACATCCCATGAGGCACTGTAGATTAGGCAGCCACAGACCAATATTCACTCTCGGCCGTAGTACTAACCAGCTCCGCACTGAGGTAACACATTCCACTAATCTCACACTGACTTTATGAGTCAATATTATAATTAACATTATTATAATTATTAAAACCATCACTATCATTATCACCATTACCACCATTGCCATTTTATACTGATATTACTACTACCACAATCATCATCACTGTTATTACCAATGTTACTACTATCGTTGCCATCACCATCTTTATCATTCTTATTATAAAATGATATATACTATAGAATGATACCAATACTCCTATTAATATTCCTGCTATTGCTATTCCTTCCATTGTTACTACTTGTGTTTTTTTAAATTATATCCTAACATACTGTATACTTTTTTTTAGTATTATTGACACCATCATAATTTATTCCACTATCATTCTAAAAAAAAGGGGGGGGGGGTCTCAGTGTTCCTATTTCTCATCATTTTGGTCCTGGTGGGTTAGTTTATGTTGACATGTGGGTGGCCAGGATGTATTCAAACCATGATTTAAAAACTAACCAATGAATAGTGGAGCTGCGCTTTATTTGCTACGGGTGACCATACTCATCCATATTTCATTAGTCCAATACATCTAGATAGGTATGGATATCTTATCATACTGTAGTACAAAAACATAATTATATTAAATACTTAATACTTTGTGAACATACTATTTTGTACACGTATAATATTTAATACACTCAGCATTATTATTTCATTTTATATGTTTTGTTTAAAAATGTTTGATTCTTCTTTTCAATACTGTTTATTTATAAATTTGTTTTCTGTATTTTTTAAAGAGAGTGAAAGTCATTATATTATAATTATGTACATTCATATATATGCCAAATTTTTTTTGTGGCAATAGAAACAAATTTCCCTTTTGGATGAAAACAGTTTTTCTGTTTTCCGGATAAGGATTACATAATCCTTTATGGTAGGTATAACAGATGGACATGCACCAAAAGTGTCCACAAAAAAAATATATATATAAACTCTAGACATTAGCTATTTATAAGAGAAATTTTAAGAGCTCTCTTATTTTATAAATTTTTTTCTCCACGGCATCTTGATGGGATGGATATTTGAACATAAAAGAAGCGTTTTAGGAAGAAAACTGATTCTTGGTACAAGTGCTCCTCAGGGTGACAAGCAGTAAATTACTGACTTTATTCCATTTCAATTATTGGTTTAAAAAAAAGGGGGAAGCTTAGGTGAATAGACTACAGGTAGAAAACATTTGAAATACTGCCTTGAATGCCATTTTAGTTAACAAAAATACAAACTTGCTATATTAAAATAATTTTTAAAATTATTAGCACTGGTCATAATAATTATAGTTATAAAGAGTTGTAACCTTTTTTTTTATTTCTCCAGATTGCCATAGATGATGAGCTAAAAAACCTTCTTGACCATCAAGGCATTCTTGAAAGTAAAATGTCCGGACTTCACAAAATGCTGTAAGATATTTTCAAAACTTTCTTTTTTTCCCCTCAAATTAAAAAAATTAAACTATTGAACTTGCATTGGATAACATTGATAATTCACTTTATAAATTTCTTCTATTTCAACCACTTAATTATGTGCTCAATAATTTAGCCAATTTTTTTTCTGTTCTTAGACCCAACCTCCAAATCCTAGAGACAGATTCAAAACAGCTGTGTGGTATGATATCCTTCACCTCAACTCTAGCAGAGAATGTCAGTAGTAAAGTTAGAAAGTTGGACCTAGCCAAGGTATGTTCAGTGAAGCTGTCAGTTCTGTTAAGTAAGGAGATTAAAAAGTATTTGCGGACTCCTGTCTTTTCTGCTAACATGATGGAAGATAATAGTAAAAATAATTTTCTGAATTTCATGTTTGGATAATTATTGATGTAATTATGTGCATGATTATAATGATCTAAGTTGAAGGTAAAATTGTGAACAAATTTTGTGTCTAGAAAGGATTCTGAAAGTACAGAGAGACAGAGGTCTATAACGAAAGTTATTATTATTTTTTTTCCTTTTTTTCCCTTTCAGCTAGGTATTTTTTAACTTAACAAATTGGGGAGTCTTTTATATCTATCCATTTATCTTTAACACCAACTGATTATTTCTTAAGTTTAATTACTTCTGTTTGCTTTTTTGTTATTTTGAAAAATCCTTTGTCTAACACATGATTTTGTAAGGATTAAACTAGCTATATTTTAAAATGTGAAATTGAATGTCAATCCCTTTACCTTTTTGTGGCCCATCAGAAAAATAAAAGAATTCACCAGCAGAACCAATATATGCAAATGTTGGTTTTCAGAAATCAATTTGTACTTTATGTCGTTATCAGGGTTGATTTATTATTGCAAAATTAACGGTTAAAAACTATATTTTCAGAGCCATGTGGTGGGCTGCATGCAACGTGTAGAAGATATACTAGATCTCAAATTTTGTACAGATGGTGTTCAGACTGCCTTACAAAATGAAGATTACGAAAAAGTAAGATAGTCACCAACTTCTTTCCATTATTATTTTTGTTTAACATACTGCCAATAGAATTTGTGTAACTGTTGAAACTAGGACACTTTACTAAAAACTTCATTCCGGTATAAATTTTAATGGCAGTAAAATAGCCAGTTCCAATGTTAAACCAGCAATGCTCTTTTCTTCCTTTCCTTTTTAAATTAAAAAAAAAAAACATTAAATCTTTAGGATGTACCTTTAACATGAAATCAATTTAATGTAACAGAGAGATCTTGTATTCACTTGCATGTTTTTTAGTGACGTTTTCTCATACACATGTTATGTTCCTATGAGCATTTGATAATTGCATAAATTATATTATTTTATCAACTCATCTGTATGTCAATACTCAAACCAGGCTGCAGGTCATGTTCATAGATTCAGAAGTCTGGATGAAAACGTAATCAGGATGGGTGCTGAAACCAATGAGGGTAACACATTCATATTCTCCTGATATTTTACTGCAAATTTTAGCATGTGTTCTTTAAGTTATTCATTTTTTACATGGACTAAGATTCTTTTATGTACTTAATCTATGAAATGTGTTTAAAAACAATTCTCCTTATTTCTTTTTTTTTTCTCTGTTCAATGCTTGATAAATCTGAATGGGGAGGAAAAGCAAACAAAGTAAAATCAATAGTAAACAAAATAGATTAAAAAAAAGGAAAACGCAAGGACCTTTTCACATAAACCTGTATAATGCATGTATATATAGATGATATATTAGATTAAGCCTCTTGATTCCTTGTGGAACATAGGGCCGCAGCAAATCCCCTCCACTGAACTCGGTTCTGGCTTGTCCTCTTCAGTTCGGCCCATGTACTACAGTGGCTTTTATCTCAGCATCGGTGCTTTGCCACCAAGTCTGCTTCGAACGTCCGACCTAACGTTTACCTTGGAGGTTCCATTCCAGGGCTTACCTTGTGATAATGGATACAGGTTTTCGAAATGTGTGGCCTATCCAGCCCCATTTGCGCTTTCTGATCTCTGTCTCGATGGGGGTTTGCTTCGTTCTGTCCCAAAGTTCTTTGTTTGTGATAACTTCAGGCCACCTAACGTTGAGGATGTTTCTGAGGCATCTGTTGATGAATGATTGCAGTTTATGGCTGTTGGTCTTGGTAACGCGCCATGTTTCTGACCCATAGAGTAAGACCGACTTCACCTTGGTATTGAAGATCCGGATCTTGTTACGTATCGACGACTGTAGCCCTTCAGATTGGTCTTAGGGTATTAAGAGCGTATCGAGCCTTATTGATTCGGCATCTTATGTCCTCGTCTTCTGTTACTCTGTAGACTGTCTATACTTATAACACTGCCAAGATAAACAAACTTGTCAACCTCTGTGATGTTTCGCTGATGCAGCTGCAGTGGGTCTGCTTATATTTGCATGGCCTCAGTTTTTCCGATATTTATCTGGAGTCCAGTTTTTCTGGCTTCCTCTGACACACAAAGTAGTTTCTCTTGTGCGTCTTGTTGTCTTTGTGAGAGAAGGCTGATATCGTCTGCAAAGTCATGATCCTCCAACTGCCTCATGAAGGTCCACTGGATACCCGTCCTCTGGCCTGTAGTTAACCTTCGCATAACCTAGTTAACCACCATAAGGAAGATCGTCGACAATAGCAAACAACCCTTTTACGTTGAAAGGTTCTGTTAGTTTACCATCGTGGATGACTTGACAAGTGGCGTCTTTATAAATTTGTTGAGTTTTGGTGACGACCTTTGGGCATGTATTTAGAGGCCCATTTAATGGGCATGTTCCCTGATCATATGAGTGAAATTAAATGTACATTATTTTACATTTTACCCTGAAGCTTCCTCTATCCAATAAAAACTAGTGTATAAAAAAGGAATGGTTCTATGGATTTCATGCTGTGGAAGCATTGGGTATAAACAGCAATATATAATTTTATATTCAATATCAATTTTCAGGGGGAACTCTGGATACCTCCTTCAAACTGCTCTATGAGGCAGAGGACAAGCTGAAGGCAATTGTTCACAACAAGTTTGACGCTGCAGTACACTCTGGAGATGTTGCTTCAGTGGAGCGCTTCTTCAAAATATTTCCTCTTCTTGGCTTGTACTCTGAAGGTCTTACTAAATTTGGAAAATACCTCGCTTCTCAGGTTGGTCTGTTTAAAAATTGTTTTTCCCTTCGAAATTAGGTATGTATTTTATAACTTGAAGACCCAACATGGATATATCCTGAAGAGGAAACACAGGGATGCCACTTTTCCGGAAATATAATTTGGGTCCGGATCCTCCGGAGATTTTGAGAACTCCCCCCGCATGTTCAGGAAGCTGGCGACACCGCAGTATTTCATATTTTGTTCTTGAAAAGAAATGCCCATTACTATGTGCCTTTCACTCCTCATTGCTTGCACAAAGCCTAGATCCACAGTCACGAGGACCGTTAGTTTTTTTCAACTGGCATATGAGAGTTCATCTCTGAACCCAACTAGTACTAGTAGTAGTTAACCGGTGTTTTCCGGGGTCACCCCTCGCATATTGTTAAAACTGACAATTTTTCGCTGTTAATTTAGAAACCGCACCCTTCTGAACCTTCTGATTATCATACAACTACGGTTAGTTGCGCAACTAAAACCCAAATAGGAAAAGAAATTGATTCAAGTTTGCGAGTACGTAAAAGAAAAGAAAAGAACAATGTTTTTGTCTCTTTGTTGTTTATTAAATTTGCATAATACTGTTTTATAGGTATCGGTAGTGCAGATGACCTCATCAGGGTTAGCGACTTGAACCTCTAATTTATCTGATCGACATTGTTTATTCTTCGAAATAATACCGGTCTGTCCATCTTCATCCTGTCCTCGTTTTTTCTCATTGATTCCAGCTAGGGTATGTTTGATCTGACTCGGGTCTATTAGCTATTTTAATGACAGAGCGGTATGTGATAGCTATAATTGAATCCAGCGATCGACACATTCTGCATCTAATATAATTTAATTCTAAATTCTTATAAACTAAATCTATATCTGGATTTCTGCTAATTATGTTTCAGTATGATATTTGCATGTTTTGCTCTAAGAAAAAAACAAAACAATAAACAAAAAATCTCTATGTTTATTTCTTCATGAAATGGACGCACACAACACTGTTACAAATTTATCGAAATTCTGATTACCGGTAATGAAATTAGAGCAGATGTAGAGTAAAAATAAACTTTGTTGAGATGGATATAAATATAACACAAAAAAGCAATAGGTATAACTGGAAGCCGGTAAGGAAGAAAATCCGTTGTACATATTGTTTACCGGCAAATATTTTTTAGCCAGACTTGCTATTTCATTTAATAAATGTAACCATCTATCATCTCAGGGACATTCTCAGAGCCTCTTTAAACAGACGAAATTCTTGAAAATTTCCAGCTCCAGGGGGCAACGCCCCCCTCTCTCTTAACTACTAAAGTTAGGAAATTTCACCACGTTTAGGTGCCATCCCTGGTGACAATTGGGAAACTTACATTCTAGGGTGTATTGATATAATACATTTGTCTTCTTTATATGAAAAAAAAAAAAATAAGAAGAAGAATATATGTGATCAATTATTTGTTGGTATCTACATGTAGGCATGCAACTCAATATTTGTACATTTAACATTTTCACTGAATTTAGAGTAAATGATCATTAATTTGGTTTTACACAAACTTTAAAGAAAATTTTTATGTTGAATGAATCGGACATTTGTTTTATATTTTGGTCCTAAAGTGTATGAATTTTGTGTGTGGTGAATAATTGAATGAACATTCTTGTCTTAAGAAAAAAGATTGTAATTGATAATTAGAGCAGACATACTCTTATTCTTGATGGACACATTTTAATGGTAAGGCTTAAAAATGAATCTAAAAAGAAAATTCAAACATTCCTTATAACATTTTGCAATTTCATAAAGTGCAGTTTTAACCTGTTTAAAAATCATCAGCCTTTCACGTAAAGTCATATTTCGACTAAGTGAACCATTTTCATTGTTTAATGTTGCCCAAGTATAATTTTTTCCTCCTTTTTGTTTGTCTGATGCATCAAAGCTGTCTGAGAAGGCTGATGGGAATTTGAAGATAGCATTACATCCAGATTCAAGCGATCGGCGAGCTAATGTTGTTTTTGCAGATACTTTAACAGTTTTATAAAACTTTTGGTTCAAATTTGTTTTACAGTTGTCCTCACCTTGTTTGGTAATCGCTGTAACACAGGCAACTATGTACTATTAGATTTAAAGTCATTTAAAGAGGGGTAGTAAGTACCCTAGCCATGAAACTCCTTTTTTAGGGAGCGTAGTGGTCTAGTGGTATAAACATGCTCTCTTTAAGTGGCAAGGCGGTCTGGTGCCGCTGCATCTATAAGTCGAGGGTTCTAATCCCACAAAGTGCAATCATTGTTCTGCCATTTTAATTAAAAGCCTACCTCTACCACTGTGGAAAAAATACCTAATGAAAATTCCAGATCTACTTATGTTTATACTATGCAGTTTTTCAGTCAATCAGTAGACAAGCCCTCTTTCGTTTTTTCAGGGCCAGGCCGACTCTTTAGTCTGCTTAATATTTTGCAGAGGGAATGTGATCGCCAAGCTAGGAAAATCTTTGAAAGCTTCAAATCTCAGCGAGATTATTCCTCGAAGGTACTATTACGGCACCATGTAGAATGCTTTTTATGTTATTACAAAATTTTGTTTTAAACTATCATTCTAATTAAATCGTGAAGAATATAAATGAATGTTTACTTTGATCAATATTCCTAACTTTTGAAAATATTAAGTTTTATTTCTTTTCTTACCAAATTTGGTGTGGATGGCACAAATTCTTACCCTTTTCTTGCCTTAAAGAAGGTGTTAAAAACTGTTTATATTTGAAGCAACCAGGGCAAACCAGGCACAATTTGCTGATTTAAGCTTTGAGATGGAGAGAGATCAGCCCTTGGGTCATTCAAGCGTTTTTTATCGGCTCATTTTGCGAGGTTGTGATAAGGACGAACTAAAGAAAGAGGACTCTGTGGAGCTTAAACTTTAAGTGGATAGAAGGAAAAGTTGTTGTGAAAATCGATCCCATTGAGTGTTAGTCAATTGTGAAAATTGATGTACAGTACACCTGCTCTCCAAACTTCTCTGAGGACCATATTTAGGAGATAAAATTGCAAAATTCCTTCAGCTTCAGAACGTTCCCCAGACTCCCAGTGGATTTCATCGAACTTGAGTGGCAGCCCTGAGAAATGCTAGAGTTTTGATCAGCGCATTTGATGCTTCTTAACAATATGCACTGTATACTCAAAAAGTCAAAATTACAACTAAATCTGTTAAAACAAATGGTGTCCGCAAACCGATGCTGCTTTTTTAAAAATCTTTGTTAGTGTTAAATTAATTTACCATGTAACTTTCAAAAGTTTTTCAATTGAAAATTTTCACTCTATTTTGATAGGTAAAGAATGTGAAACAGTCTTTAATGACAGCAAAACAGATGCCTGTTGAGAGGTAAATTATAGTGAACAATGTTTAGTCATGAATTGTCTTTGTTTTTGGTTTCAAAAGAAAATGTAATTTTTCATTAAATGCTTCTCTTAAGTTTTATAAGCTAGCCTTTTTGTGGTTTTTAGTTATTTGCAAAAAATAAAAGTTTAAAAGCCAGTGGTTGAGAGGCAAATTATTGTAACACTTTAGAGATAAAGAGGGCAGTTATAATATTTTGTCTCTAGACCCGCAAATGTATAAGTGCATAAAAAAGCTGATATTCACCCAAAAGGAATAGAAAAATCTATTTGATGTCAAATTTAAAAACAGGCTTGATGTCAAATTGAAAAATGCAAGTAAAAATTACAAAGATAAAAGGATCATTATGGTTAGTTATCTTTATCTGTAACTTTTCACAAGTATGGTTCATTTGTGTTTTATTACGGTGATTATTTTGCTTTCTTTGGCTGACACAAATAATGTCTTTAGCAGGGCTGATCCCAAAGACCTAGATGTTTTGTTGTCAGAAATGGTCCTGCTAAGTTCCAGATCAGAGCTTTATCTAAGGTTTATGCGTCGGAGATCTACAGTAAGTATAATTAACATGTAAACCTCAGCATAGGTTAAAAAAAAGGTCAAGGGGACAAAGATTTTTGTTAAACAGTGCATAAACCAGCTTAATCTCTTTATAATTCACATCAATTTTCATTGCTTACGGTGAACTATTATATTAAAATATATATGCAAATCTAAAAAAGGGAAATAATTAGGCACAGCCAGATTCGTCTCCTAAGTATGGAGAGAGCTTCAACCTGTCTCCATAAACTAAATTACTGCCCTTAGTGTTGGAGCAAACAGCCATGTAGGGATAGGGAAGGGGAGGAGAAAGGTCTGATGGGATTTATAGTTTTGAATCTCAAAACCTTAAGACAAATTATAATAATTATAATAATAATTAATTATAATATTTTTGTAATTTTTCTTTTGCTTATTCTAGGCAGATACAGAAGCAGCTGGCTTAGATGAAGGCATGCTGAATGGTGAGTTCAATATATGTTGCAGAGCTCGAATAGAGAAAATTTTTTTCTCTACTGGGGGGTCAAAATTATCAAAAGAAATTTGTTTTCGTGACAATTTTCCTTGGATATCTTTTCTTATCTTATCTTACCTTAAAGCATGAAAGTAAAGCTTATTTACTACCAGTAAAACAAAAAGGAAACATCAAATTCGCTATACGAATAATGTTTTCAAAGTGTTTTAGTATGTCAGTTAAGTAAATTATGCCAATCGTAAACCTAAATCTACAAAAAGTGACCCTGTTTTTTTTATGGTCTCAACCCTGCCATTCATTCCTGATAACACCCATGTATTTGGTATATTTACTAACATCTTTATATAGACTGGACTCTGGTTATTTGTATTTAAGTATTTGGAGTATTATTAGCCAATAATAACTTCTTTTCAACACCATCTGGTCTGACGGCGAGAGTCTCAAATGTAAACAAAGATTGAACAGCTGGACTACTCTTGATATACATAGTTAACATCAAGAGACCTTTTCTAGGTCTGCCCCTATTGTATCAGTTGAACTATAGGCTACAGATCAACTAGTATCAAATTATCAATAGTATTGTTGGAGTCCACATTCCTCTCAACATCCTTCACCCTCCACTCTTCTAGTTGATCATTTTCTTTCTCTCATTCCTTTGCTTGTGTACATGTATTACTGGACCTCAATCACTTCTAGTTATTTGTTAAATTCACTTCTTTAGCAGAAATTAATGTAGAAACTAATGATTTATGTCAATTTTCTCTCGATTTTTAGATTCTATGCCTCTCAATGGTTCTCTCTCTATATCTTTCCCTCTGCCTCTCTGTCTGTCTATCTGTTTCTCTCCATCTCTCTCTCTCTCTCTCTCTCTCTCTCTCTCTCTCTCTCTCTCTCTCTCTCTCTCTCTCTCTCTCTCTCTCTCTCTCTCTCTCTCTCTCTCTCTCACTCTCTCTCTCACTCTCTCTTGAAATTTGATATAACTTTTTCCAAATCTAAGATATTTTCAAACTTTTTTCAACCACTTCTAAGCTTAAATGTATAAATGCCTCAAATGGTCTCATTTTGTGGTGTTGCCACACATATAGACTTATTAATATATTAATTTGCGTAAATACTAGTTTTCTTAATAGGGTGCCTACTGTTCAGTAAAAATAGCACTGTCAAAAAGCCATAGAATTTTAACTTTTGAAACTTAAATTTATATGCAGCTTCAAAACTTAAAAGCAGATTCAATACTTGTTCATACCATTTGTATTTCCTTGTGTATTTTTGTATTTTGTACTGTCTATTGGAATCTGTATAGTGTTTGTTTGAAAGTGGGACAGACAGGTTCATGTGTATGGTATTTAAATTCAGAATAAAGGCTCAATTCATTTATTAAAATTATTGTTTCTTTAGCTTCATAAATTTTATCAATTTGGTGTAAACCACTTATGATTTTATAGTTTTAATCTTAGCCTGGTTTAAATTGTATTTGGTGTCAATGATTACTTATGTTTCATCTCAGACAGGACTGTCTGGTTTTAGAATGATCATCGACTTGCCTGAAAACTTTGCTGAACTTTAAAAAATAATAATGCAGCGAGTTATGTCAACATAAGCTACCAATATACATTTTAAAAGTAATAGTTTTGCTTTTTTTCTTCAGAAAAGCTGAAAGAAATAGATAATTTTTTCTCCACCTGTGAACTTAATAGAATGGTTCAAGAAACTATTGGCAACTACATTATGATGGAAGAGTTTTTCATGAGGGAAATGATTGTTAAGGTAAGTTTTGAATCTCATGTTCAAGTTGATAGTTACTTTCATGTATATTAAGTGATAACTCTGATCTGAGGGAAACAAATATACGCGCAGCTGTCTGCCTGCGTGTGTTTAGTTTTTGCCCGGCTTATCCCTAGCCCTTTCGTTGCGGTCGTTGCTCCTCTATGAACTTGGGCCCAGTTCACTCGCTGATGCTACATTTATATATTTCAATTAGGTTTTTATTAAAAACGGAGTCACTTTTAGATATATAATGAATAATCAAATGATTAAAAGACCTTAATTATTCTAAAAGTGATATTTTTTCATGCTTTGGACAACATAATTATGTTATACAAAACTTATTTAATACTGCAATGTTGTTTTAAAGTAGTGGGGTTTATTAAGTCACAGTGACACAGATAAATAGAGGCCATAGAAAATGATCAATAATGAATAATTCAACAGTTAAACCCACAAAATTTTTCAAATAAAATAATATACAAAGATAAAATTAATGTATCTTATAACCTGTAATAATCTTGTGGCAGGTGCCACGCGTTCATTTGTATGTCCAGATTGATATGTCTAATGTGGGTTATTTCAAAGCTTCTATACGATGTGACCCAAAACCAAGTAGCAATATGCACAGCAACGGGCACAATATGTTTGATAGTAACTTATGAAAAGGTTGAAGTAGTTCATCTTATGGTTCATCGAAGTTTATACACGTCCTCATTTTGCAACTTGAACTATATCTATTGTTTTTACCTTCATACGATTCTCTCTCTCTCTCTCTCTCTCTCTCTCTCTCTCTCTCCGTCTGCCAGTCTGTCTACGTGTCTGTCTATCTTTCTGTCTCGTGTGTGGCATCCGGCAATACATAAAATTGTCAGACGTGAGTCTTGGGGCCCATCCACAATATAGTCTATATAGTTCTAACGTTGGACGTTAAACCAACTCAACATAAACGACAACTCTCGGTCTCTGTCTCTCTCTCTCTCTCTAGCTGTCTCTTTCAAAACGTTATTTTTTAAATGTTTTCGATTTTCGAGTCAAACAATTGACTGTAATTGTTTAGACATTTGAAGCAAGTGATATTTCATTGTGCTTTCTAATTAAATCTTTTAATGCACATATTTTTTATTGTAGAGTGTAATTGTTCTCCTCTCTGTTCCCCTGTTAAGCCTAGACAAAATTTTATGTATATGTCTTGATGAGAGAAGTGCAATGACGCTCTAAAATTTTATGTTTGGGAGAATTTTGTGTGGAAAGTGCTGGCAGTAAAACTCAATGTACTGATTGTTTACTCTAATTGTATTATGTTGTTACAAATCATATAAAAACACTACTAGTGAAGCTAAATTGCTATTTTCACATACTTGTTATCAAATCTTATCCAAAGTAATGGCACTACTTTTTGAGGGTCATATCTGAAAAGTAAATCAATAATTAAGAGACCAATCACAAATACACAAACAAAAAATGTCTCATTCCAAAGAAAAACAAGCCCGTAAAAGCACAATTAAAGAAGCGATGAAAACAATTTTGTGTGCGTCTTGTGCAGCAGAAAAAGATATTTTAAATGATACTTGACTTTACTGAAAGATTAGATCCGACATTTCTTTCTGTGCAAGGTATCGCCAGCGATTCTAAGGCACACTTCCTGATAACAACAGCCTCACCTGTCAGATCAAATTACCTGCAGGTGATAAATCTTGTGGACCTCATTGCTCGCTTAATATAAATCGCCGCTCACTTAATATAAATTGTCGCCAAAGGAGAAAGGCAGTTCTAGACTGTTGCTGTAGCTAAATATTCCTGCCTGCAGCCAAAGTTATACCTAAATGTTTTGTTACTAATAGTTGCTTTAATTTAGATTACTTTCATTCTTGACTTTTTATCTTGTGTAGTTTTTCAAATATTTTTTTTCTTTAGCTTCAGTCTTTAAAGATTTTCCAATCATAATACAGTACTATGTTAATTGGATATATAATAAATGTGTTACAGGCTGTCAGTATGGATATGTGTGATGAAGGGCAACATACGTCTAGTATGGTAGATGATACTTTTTTCATAGCGAAAAAGTCTGCCAGGTATGTAAAGCAATAATTTAATATATTTGTGCGTGTGTGTGTGTAAATGTGAAAGTAGAAAGGCAATCAACGTGAAGTGTTACAAATAGTTTTATAATTCATTATGTACTGAAAAAGGTTCACTGCCATAAAATTGTAAACGTAATTAACCTTTACTACTTTATTAATGCCAAAAAATGATTTCTCTGTGGCTGCGGTTGAAAAATGTCATTTAGCTGTTCATGAAAGATCTCTCTTGTGATATCCACAGGCGAGCCATTTCCAGTAGCAGTGTAGATGGAGTCTGTGCCATGCTCAACCACGCCTGCACTATTCTGGAGCAAGATTTTGGTTCTGTACATCTGAATCGCCTTAAAGCAGGTTATCCATATGGCTTTGATCTGCAGCATGCATACAATATTATGCAGTCTTCATTCCAAGCTGGCAAGCTCCAGAGCTCTGATGCTGAGAAGAAACAGGCCAGGGCTCAATTTCTGGTAAAATAAAAAAAAATTATGCTCTATTTGATCTCTTTACACTGTAGATTAGGTTGTTTCTTCATAAATCAAGAGAGGAAAAGTCACTTTTAAGTAAAATAAAAATTGATAAATAATTTTTAAATATATCGCAGATTCAAAATTTGTATTCATTTCAAATTTCAGTAATTGCTTCAGTTCATCAAAGCAGTTGTGAATCAGTCCTTTAATGCGGCAATGTTGCTTCAAACTTGTCATTCTTTGTTGTGATAAAGGAAGATTTAGCCAGGCATTTAGAGTGTTTAGTTCATTTTTAATAAATTTGGGTTGCTTGATATTTCTTATTTATTGAACATTTACGTTATTCAAAGAGTCACGCAGTATACTTCAGTTCATGTGCATATCAGTTTAAAAAGCAGAAATAACTCCCCAAATTAATCACAATGAAAACTTTGTCTTTTGCAGTTTTGGCCAGAAAAGCTCATTTCATCTGTCTTGTACATGAAGTACAAACTCTACAAATTAGGATATTGGTTGCTTTGAATTTAGTTTTAAAATTACTTACATTTTATGTGGGGTTAAATTATTTAAATTAATGCTCTTTATATTTAATCTTAAAATTAGGTATGATAATAATTACTTTTATTCTTTGTTTTTCATTATCTTCATTGCAGACATCATTGAATAATGCAGAAGTTAGCTGTGACTACTGTAAGGCTTTGAAGAGTAATCTTGAGGTAATATTGACAATGGCTTTGATATTTAATATACATATTTCATAAGTAAACCAGGCATTTCACTATGGGAAAGAAAAGATATGAAATCTACAAAACAAATGCAGAAGTCTACCATTTTTTAAATTCATTTTCAACCTTTAATGCAACATTTCTATAAAATAGGAGCTTTAGATTTTTCAAGATTTATAATGATTTTTATTTTTTAAATTGCAAAATGATTTACAGTGGAACACACTTCAACAGAAAATGGCTGAACCGAAAAGAAATCAAAATAATTGCGTTTTTCCTTCTTTTCCTCTGTTATAAAACCTGTGGTAAACTGAAATCGAGAATATATGAGAAAGGAAGAGATTGAGAGATCAGCGAAAATAGTGATTGGCTAATTTTTTTTTGTTACATAAGTTTGGGTGTCTACCACTGTTAGCTGAATGGGGATCAGACAGACAGACAGACAGACAGACAGCAGACAGACAGACAGACAGACAGACAGACAGACAGACAGACAGACAGACAGACAGACAGACAGACAGGGAGGGAGGGAGGGGGGATACAGGCTGGCAGGCAGACAGAGGACAGACAGATGGAATAAATGAGCGAATGAAAAATAAAAGTGAACTAAGATTAGTCTAGCCTAGGTCTAAATCTAGAACTTGAGAGACAGAGAGATAAAGAGGGATCATAATTCAAGGAACACATTCAGTGTTTTAGACAAGTCTGCTATCACTAATATCAGTCCTTAACAACCCAATCAGACAAACAAAAATATGGTCCGTAAATGGGTAGGAAAATTAGTTGGCATCAAGATTGTCGTCTATTTTATATGTCTGTGGTGAGAAAAGAGTCACAAAAACAAAAATCTGTTGCAAACACGGAATTGGGCTGACCCCTCTTTCTCACAAAAGTCATGTGATGCTTGTAAGTCGTCTAGTGCAAAAAGATATATAAAAATAAGTCTATGCTCTAGCCCAATCAGCAGATTGTTTACACACACAAAAAAATGCAATTATCACATGATTTTGTTTATGGTTATTTTGAGAGAAATAGGTCATACCCATTCCAAACTCTTGGCAGCAGAGAAAAGATAGAAAGGGCCAAAGGGATCACTTTCCAACGTTTATGTAGAAAAGAAAGGAAAAAAAAAAAAAGACACAATAAAACAAAAACAAAATAAAAACAAGAAAAAGCAAAAAAACCCCCAGAAAAACCAACAAAATGAACATCCATTATTATTTAGGCCCCTACTGTCTTGGCTAAAGTCATTTCACATTTGTCTAAACAAGGGATGTTATCCAATTTTTCATTGCAAATTTCGTAGCTTATGTCAGTTTCTTTTTTGTGTGTGTTTTTGTTCTTTTTGTTTTATCTTGCCTTTGTTTAAACCAAATTATGTTTAAACCGAAATTGAAATTACACCCCCTAAAATTTTGGTTTAAACGGGTTCCACTGTATTTCTTTTTCGGAACAATTGCAAAATAGTATTTAAACAGTTGCATCTTAATTAATAAAAATTTATTGAATTTACTCACTGGTTACCAGAGTTTGATAAATCGGATAATAGTTAGAAATCAACTAATCAGGAATGGTGTTCAGTGAGTTAAAATCAAACCATTACACTTTTATATTCACAGGAGGACATTTCTAAGCTTTACCCCCAGTGTACTGAGCAAAGCAGAGCAAAACTTGAGGTTAGGGATCTTGTATAGATCAAAGATATTATTTCTAGCTACTTTTACAATCTACATTCATTAAAACATATTTCTGATGTCCTTTCGATTGTTAAATTCATTTTTGTTTTTTTGTCTCTTTACTTGGTCATCAAACTGTTCTGGATGTTTTTCTTCAAAATTTAATAAGGAATTTTTTAATCTCAGCATCTACATTAATTAAAACTAAAAAACAAAACAGAAGCAGCTGAAGAGTAAAATGGAATACCTTGCTTGGATGAATAAATGCTTCTTTCTTCCTTTCCTCAGAGCTGTGTTGGTGAGCTGACATCAGTATCCAACAAGTTTAAGGATATCGTAGACTTTGGATTCAGCCAATTAGCAGCCAGTGCAGTGAAACCTCGGGTCAAGCCTCTGATAGACACTTTCCTTGCCACCAGTCACAATGTCACAGAGGTGACTTTTAAATATTGTCCTCACAATTTAAGTAAACTTATCTTTTAGAATTCTTTCTCCCCTTGTGTATGGGCTCATTAAAAAAAAGATGTCCTTTTTTATCATAATATTAGAAAGAACACTGTACCCAATTTCAGTTGAAATAAAGTCTCAGAAAAAAATCTTTTGATTAAAGAAATAATTACAATTCTTGTCAGATTTATATAGCATTTTAAAAATGGGATTGGAACATATTTCACAAAAGAGGAGTCAACATAGCACCAATAACGAGGCTCTTTTAAAACTCGAATAACAGTTTGATTAGGACTCACCCTGTTGAAAACTGTTTTAGTGACAGCTTTTTCCAACTGCTGAGTGATTTCTCCTGACATAGCCATGGCAAATCTGTCATAATTGGCAGATGTCATTGCTTCCTACGGATGAGAGGACATTTTGTATAGAATTAAAAAACATTTTCAAATTTAAAGAAATGGTAACACTTTTACACTGTACTGAGTTTATTTGGATAATAGGCTGTCACATACTGCAGGTGCTTCGTTTGATAATCTTTGGTCTGGTGTTTTTCTAGAAATTCATGGGATGAAGATCTAATTAAATTTAAATATTAGCGTTGTCTCAGTCTCCAGTGCTCCGGACTAATGGTCCAAGGTTCAAATCTCTGTAGCCGCCGCTCTTTATTCCACACATCTCTGTAGGAAACCTATGGGACATAGCATTAATTCGAAGATTGCACTTTTAGCAATGGTGCTAGATATCACTAGAATTACTGCTCTGGATCGATAACTAGGATGTCAAAGGTTCGATCCTCAGCTGATATTCCATTTCTGTTTTGTAGATTTTTCGCATAACCCTTTCAGTCTAAAAGCATTAGAACTGACACACACCCAATCCACAGCTTTTTACAATTAAATCAGTTTAATTGTGATCACCTGCAGGAAAGAAAGTAATAATCGGCTTTTCCTTTATTCCCCCGACACAGAAGTAATTAACAATTATTAAAAAGCAGAAACAAACAAGATAGTGAAATTAACCAATATCTCAAGCGCAATAGAATTATATAGTTTTATGAACTTATAACTAGAAATATTGAAAACAAATCGGCGATTACAGCACATTTCAGAGCGTCAGTTAACAAGGTGAACGCCCCATTATTTTCACACTTTGCCCATGCCAGAACCAGACATGCCATCTGGTCGCCTGGCGGTATTCAAAGAGCCATGTGGGTTAATAAGAATTCCCATTTATCATCTAATCAATAGATGTGTGAGAATTTTCAAATGCTTCTTACTGTTGAACACCTCAAATTCTGCAAGTTATGTTTATTTTTTTCAAAAGATGTATCCGACTTTGCTATAATAATTGTAAAACGAAATTTTTATTATTTTGTTTTATTAATTACCAGTAAGTAATTATCAATTCTAAAGGTAGCAATGGCACTGGAGAAAAAAACAGAGCTTCATTCAAAATTTCAAGAAGATCGGTGCTGTAGTTTATCCTGTAGAAGTGAGCAAAATTTGTTTGTAATAAATTATATATATAATTTTTTTGCTTATCTCATATTTTCTTACCATTATATATAATTACCTTAAAAGTAGACAATGTGGTGTCAAGGCTGACAATGGTGTTTTGAACCCATGGATCATTGGCTTCAAAATTTGAAAATTCCTCCTGCGGAAACAAATGTAAGAAAAAAAAGTCTGTTAGAGTTAGAACAAAACATACTCAATAAGATTGACCAATCAAGCCTCCTAATACTTCTTAAATAAACAGTAAATTTTACAACAATGGATACATTTTTTATGAGACTTTATTTCAACTGAAATTGGGTACAGTGTTCTTTCTAATATGATGATAAAAAAGGACATCTTTTTTTTAATGAGCCCATACACAAGGGGAGAAAGAATTCTAAAAGATAAGTTTACTTAAATTGTGAGGACAATATTTAAAAGTCACCTCTGTGACATTGTGACTGGTGGCAAGGAAAGTGTCTATCAGAGGCTTGACCCGAGGTTTCACTGCACTGGCTGCTAATTGGCTGAATCCAAAGTCTACGATATCCTTAAACTTGTTGGATACTGATGTCAGCTCACCAACACAGCTCTGAGGAAAGGAAGAAAGAAGCATTTATTCATCCAAGCAAGGTATTCCATTTTACTCTTCAGCTGCTTCTGTTTTGTTTTTTAGTTTTAATTAATGTAGATGCTGAGATTAAAAAATTCCTTATTAAATTTTGAAGAAAAACATCCAAAACAGTTTGATGACCAAGTAAGAGACAAAAAAAAACAAAAATTAATTTAACAATTGAAAGGACACCAGAAATATGTTTTAATGAATGTAGATTGTAAAAGTAGCTAGAAATAATATCTTTGATCTATACAAGATCCCTAACCTCAAGTTTTGCTCTGCTTTGCTCAGTACACTGGGGGTAAAGCTTAGAAATGTCCTCCTGTGAATATAAAAGTGTAATGGTTTGATTTTAACTCACTGAACACCATTCCTGATTAGTTGATTTCTAACTATTATCCGATTTATCAAACTCTGGTAGCCAGTGAGTTAATTCAATAAATTTTTATTAATTAAGAATAAGATCCAACTGTTTAAATACTATTTTGCAATTGTTCCGAAAAAAAAAAAATACAGTGGAACCTGTTTAAACCGAAATTTTAGGGGGTCTAATTTCAATTTCAGTTTAAACAAAGGCAAGATAAAACAAAAAGAACAAAAACACACAAGAAAAAGACAGGCACAGAAGCTACGAAATTTGGGATGAAATATT